>JAIUZE010023211.1:0-12820 GCA_022085475.1 Heliosperma pusillum
GTTCCGGTTTTAAAAGTTACCGATTTTCACTAAAGTGAACCTATTAGAAACGTATTCTCATCTTTTATTTATTTAAATTACTTGTTTTATTTTTCCGCAAATTTGAGGGTGTCACATACGTCATATGATCTACCGAGCCTCGCAGAAAGATGAGGAGTACAGGCCGAGTTGGATTCCTTTGGACTTGTTTAGAAAGCTTAAGAGTAGGCCTGTCGAAGATCCTTGTTTCGTTGCGAGATCTCAATCAGGCGCGGCTAATCGTAGGTCGGGTTGTGAAGAGAAGGGAAAGGCGTTGCCTACTCACATTATGGGTAGAAAAAACACCTTGAGAATCATGGACGAAATGGTAAATATAAATCTTCTTTCATTTTTTATTTATTTATCTAATTATAATTTAATTCTTATATATATATGTTATACTAACAAGTATTTAAATTGTAGGTCGATAAATCTTCAACTGGTATCCCAAATGTCGTGCAAGTCTTAGAGAAGACAAAGAAGCACCCGTTCCGTGGATGCTTATAAAAAAAACCAGCTGAACTCTATGTAAGTTATGCATTTTTTTGTTAAGTGATTTATGTTTAATTTGTCATTTATATATTTAATTACATTAACTACTTAATTTAAATGACAATTACTAATTCTGAACTTGTTTGTGATGCAGAATAAGATCATGTCAAAGAAGTCTCAGCTTCAAACTCAAGGAGTCAAAAACATTGACGATAATGAGATCTATTATGACGAGACTGGATTTGACGAGAAAGGAAGATGCTACGGATTGGGACCAGCGGCGAATTATTTGTTTGACCATCATAGGCACTCTGTTGCTACCTCAAATCCGACTCAGGGCAACCCAAGTTTGGCTACAAAGCTGTCAAAGGAGAATGCTGCACTTAGACAAGAGCGCGACGAGCAGGCTCGAAGGATTGCAGCTATAGAAGAGTACTTGAGTCAGGTTGCAAGAAATTCTACTCAAAACTGCAGAACTGGAGGTCCTAACGAGGGTCGAGACGACTTTGATGATGATGGCGGCGATAATGCTAGGTCCAACCCATTCACCCCTTTCCCTCCTTTCCCTCCAATCACTCCACTGACTTGAGTGATTCGTTAACTATTTGGTACTTTGAACCTTTTATTTGTAAGAATTTAATTACTTTTATGATATAAAATCAAAACTTTGTTCGGTTTTGTGTTACATTATTAACTTTGTTGGACGCGTAACTGCTGGAAAACTTCTGTAATTTTGCAGGTTTTTTGTCGTTTTAAAGCGTATAGAGGGGATGCAGGAAACAGCCAGGTCCTGGAAAATACAGGCCTTATTGCGACGGAATTTCCGTCGCAAACATTGACTGACTTACAGCCAAGTCAAACATAAAGTCAATCTTTGCGATGGATATTCACGTTTTTGCGACGGAAATTCCGTCGCAACTGTTGACTTTATGTTTGACTTGGCTGTACAGGTGGCAGTCAAGTCAAACAATCAGTCAACAGTTGCGACATAAAGCCAAGTTTTTGCGACGGAAATTCCGTCGCAATGGTTGACTTTATGTTTGACTTGGCTGTATAGGTGGCAGTCAAGTCAAACAATCAGTCAACAGTTGCGACGGACTTTCCGTCGCAAACACTTGACTTTCCGTCGCAAAAATGTGCGACGGATTAATCCGTCGCAATTACTACTGTTTGCGACGAAAATAAGCGACGGACACTATCCGTCGCAAATCCGTCGCAATTCAGTCTTTAGCGACGGAAATTCCCTATCTGCGACGGAATAATCCGTCGCAAAACGAACTTTATTTTGTAGTGTATCACGAATGAGCTTCACATGATCATTGGTTTCAACAAGAACGTCGGGACCTAAGTCACGAACATCACTCAATTGATCCCAACAAATAGAACTTCGGCATTTTCTTCCATAGAGAACTTCATAAGGAGCCATCTTGATCGAGGCATGATAACTATTGTTGTAAGAAAACTCCGCCAACGGTAAACTCTTTTCCCAACTAGATTAGAAGTCGAGTGCACAAGCCCTAAGCAAGTCTTCTAAGGTCTGGATAGTCCTCTCGGTCTGACCATCAGTAGCGGCATGAAATGCGGTACTCATCAACAATTTACTACCCACGGCTTCTTGTAAGGCCTTCCAAAATCTCGAACAAAACCTTGGATCTCGGTCGGATATGATCTCCTTGGGAACACCATGGTATCTAAAAATCACATCAACATAGGCTTTCGCTAGTCGATCTAAACTCCAAGTCTCTTTGATCGGAATGAATCTAGCACTCTTAGTCAAACGATTAACAATAACCCAAACGACATCTTTACTTTCAACTGTCCTTGGCAAAGCCATGACAAAGTCCATAGAAATAGATTCCCACTTCCATATTGGAATATCCAAAGGTTGTAGCAATCCACCGGGCCTCTTGTGTTCGATTTTTACTTGTTGGCAAGTAAGACATCTTCCATCATAGGACACAACATCGCCTTTCAAATTCGGCCACCAAAATTGTAGCTTCAAGTCTTTATACATTTTATCGCCTCCGGGGTGGATAGAATAAGCAGAAAGGTGAGCTTCATCAAGAAATCGCTTTCTCAAGTCAAGAGCATTAGGCACAAACAAACGGTCATGGAATCGAAGAACACCTTTGTCATCAATCTTGAAGTCTTTAGCTTTCCCTTCAAGAAGTTTGGCTTGAATAGTCTTGTAGGTAGGATTATCAACTTGGCTTTCGCGGATCTCACGGAGAAAAACAGGTTCGGCAATCATAGCACCAACATAATCAAATCCACGTTCCACGAATTCCAACTTCATCTTTCGAAACTCACCACAACGATCATCGGGTAATACCCACATAGCATTCAAAGCATGAGAAGATTTTCTACTATTAGCATCGGCAACAACATTTGCCTTCCCTTCATGGTATAGCAACTCAAAATCATAATCATTCACCAATTCCAACCATCTTCTTTGTCTCATATTCAAATCCTTTTGAGTAAATATGTACTTCAAACTTTTGTGATCGGTGAATATATGACAATGAACACCAAAAAGGTAGTGTCTCCACATTTTCAAGGCATGGACAACGGCGGCTAATTCCAAATCATGAGTAGGGTAGTTCACTTCATGAACTCTCAACTGTCTCGAGGCATAAGAAACCACTTTTTTACTTTGCATAAGTACACAACCCAATCCCATCTTGGAAGCATCACAATAGACATAAAAGTCTACACCATCTTCAGGTAAAGTCAACACCGGGGCGGTAGACAACCTTTTATTCAACTCTTGAAAAGCGGCTTCACAAGCTTTATTCCATACAAACTTGGTTACTTTCTTCAACAATTGAGTCATCGGTCTAGCAAGCTTTGAGAAATCTTTGACAAATCTACGGTAATAACCAGCTAAACCAAGAAAACTTCGGACTTCTCTAACATCGGTCGGACTCTTCCAATCAACCACAACTTCAATCTTCGAAGGGTCTACCATCACACCTTCTTTAGAAATTACATGTCCAAGGAAGGACACTTTAGGTAACCAAAATTCATACTTGGAGAATTTGGCAAACCACTTTTGACGACGAAGAACACCCAAAATAGTCTAAAGATGAATAGCGTGCTCTTCTTCGGTCTTGGAGAAAATAAGGATGTCGTCGATGAACACCACTACACACTTGTCAAGATACTCACTAAATGTGCGGTTCATTTGATCCATGAAAATAACGGGAGCATTAGTCAATCCAAATGGCATCACCTTGAACTCAAAGTGACCATATCTTGTACTAAAAGCGGTCTTTGGTATATCGGCATCACGAACGGGATTGGGTGATATCCGGATCTAAACTCGATCTTGGAAAAAGTAGAAGCACCCTTTAGTTGATCAAACAAATCTTCAATTCTTGGCAAAGGATACCTATTCTTGATTGTAATTCGGTTCAACTCACGTTAATCAATACAAAGCCTCATAGAACCATCTTTCTTTTTCACAAAGAGAACGGGAGCATCCCAAGGCGAGGCACTTAGTCGAATGAAACCCTTTTCAATCATATCATCAAGTTGCTTCCTTAACTCTTTCAACTCGGTTGGAGCCATACGGTAAGGAGCTTTCGCTATGGGTCCAGATCCAGGTACAAGGTCAATGGAAAACTCAACATCACGCTCAGGAGGGATCCCGGGCAAGTCTTCAGGGAATACATCAACAAAGTCACAAACTATAAGCACATCTTCAATATTCGGTAAGGAGGTAGTTGTAGAAGTCACAATACACAAGTATGCTTGGTGACCCTTTCTTACCATACTCACCAACTTCATTGTGGAAATCAAAGACACGCCCATTCGGGATTGAGATCCCTTATAGGTTATTCTAACTCCTAAAGGACTCTTTAAATAAATCTTTTGATCTCTACACTCGAACCTAGCATTGTATAACGCTAACCAATCAATACCTAGAATTACATCGTACTCTCCTAGAGGAAATTTAAGGAGATTAGCGGGAAAGATAGTACCCGCAATAAATATTGGGACATTTGGATAAAGAGTAGAACAAGAGATAATTTCTCCGGATGGTAAGAATATGGGAGTATCCTCACTAGATGTAGGCTCGATAGATAATTTATTAGCAAAATTTGAAGACACAAAGGACATAGAAGCACCGGTATCAAATAGAATAAGACACGGTTGCTCTAAGATTGAGAACATACCCGTAATTATCTCCGGATGAGCATCGGCTTCGGCTCGACTTAGAACGAAGATAGAACCCTTAGGTTTGGCAATTGGAGGGGGCAACTTCCGATCAGGGCAATCATCATAACGGTGACCCGTCTTTTGGCAAAAGAAGAAAACGTAAGGTCGGTTGGAACAAGTTACACCGGGGTGGTGTGGTTGTCTACAACGGTTACATAAGCGACCTTGAGCTTGAGGAGGAGCATAAGGCCTATGAGCCACGTTAGATGTAGCTCGGGGAATGAAAAGAGCGGGAGCTCTTGTATTTGCATTTGGGGGAGGATTGAATCTCCTCTTGTTGGCATAAGAATTGGAAGACGAAGGAGTAAACGACCTTTTGCCATATAAATTAGGCCTAGGAGTGAAGGAAGGAGAGGGATTCTTCATCATTTCTTCATCTTTGATAGCCCTCCTGGAGTTCTCGGCCAATAGTGCATCATCATACAATTCTCCAAAGGAAGTAGAATTTCTCCAAACTTTGCTTTGGAGTAAAGCACTAAGCTTGTTGCGGTAGTAGAAAGCTTGGTCCTCATCATCCTTGATGAGCCTTGGTGCGAAATGAGCAAGCTTGTTAAATTGTGTGGTGAAGTCTTGAGCCGTCAAGTCACCTTGGTTGAAATCAATGAATTCCTTGAGCCTTTGTTGCTTGAGCTCCTTAGGATAGAATCGGCCTTCAACAAGAGCTTTGAAACAAGCCCTATTGAAATCGGTTTCAAGAGTAGCGGTGGCACTAGTAATCGCCCACCAATTATCGGCTTCCCTTACAAGGAATTGCTTAGCAATCCTCACCTTGTCCTCTTCACAGACTTGGTACAAGTCGAATTGCTTTTCCATCTCCCGGAACCTCTCCGAAAGCTCAGTAGGGTCCGGTTCTCTACCATACGACACGATCTTACTTCTAGCAATTTGGCTAGCCATCCAAGAATAGTCTCCTTGGTGATTATCTTCTCTACGAGGAGGGACTTGCTCGGCGTGAGCATTAGCCGCATGTTGTTGATTCTTCAACACTTGCGTAAGAGCTTCTAGCATAACATTCTCTACTAGTCGAGGTCTAACCATCTTCATAAGAAACAAAACAAAACAAGTTAATCCTAACACTTAGCATAAAAAAATTGATTATGAAGTAAAATCCTTAACTTCTACCCATCTCTTATTTATTATTTCAAGGTCAAGTAATTTAAGTTTAGGGTTCACGTGTGTGCGTCGGGAGCGTTAAAGCTCTGATACCAACAATGACAACCCTCGCGAATGTGGAAATAAATCATAACAAGCATGTGATTTATATAGCGGAAAATACGGTGTTTTTAAAACTTTTTACATGCTAAGATAAAAATACGAGCAATGTCAAATAATTACAAACCAAAGTAGAATATACTACAAAGATACGAAGTCTCTCAAAATGTTATCAAATATCAAAGTTATTAGCAAACTAGCTAAACAACGTCTAGAGGTGATTCATCCAGGCCATCGCTTGCTAGCTCACACTTGAAACCCAAAATACAACTGGCAAAATCCATCCAAGCAAGCAACCTGTTCATCCATGAAAAACATGAACGCCACAGTCAGTGGGGAGTAACTCCGGGTTCTCCCAGCCATATCACAAATAACATACTTAAACGGAAATACGAAAGTAGAAGCATGCGTATATGAATATACATGTGAAATACGAGAAGGATAAATAGGCAATTCAATATATAAAGATATCGGTGCATGAAATACAAAATCGTAACCATCATATTATAGATATACTCGGGGAAGACACTCTTAGGTAACCATACACTCACTAGGGCTTGCATCTCACCGTTAGTGGCATAAGCTTGATAAGATTGAGACTCGACAAACAAACCATGCCAAGTCATCCAAAGATCACAAATAACCAATCATATAATCATCCATCCAAACGTACAAATACATTTGACAAGATCTCTCACGGTAAATGACACGCACTAGCACCGTGTACATGGCAAGTATGATTAAAATCGCATCCATGGGATGACATTTCCCTGAACGCATACACGATTCAACATTTCGTATATGTAGACTAATTTCCTCCCGGTAGGACGACGATAATAACACGGTCCAAGTCTAAACCTAGCCAGACTCTCGGAATAACATTTTCCGATTCGACATGCGATGACATTTCGCATCCAAGACTCGGTCAAACATAGAAGCCGAGTACCCCAAATTCGGTCAACCTTCACGAAAGAGGCGGAAAAGAGCACAAGCATCATAACAAGCGGTAGGCTACATGCAATAACACCACCTCGCAAGTATACAACATTTGACGGCTGGGTCGATCAACGCATAGCGTTCGCCTCCCAACAACGTCATCATATTCCCACTAACACATGCAATTAAGCAGTAAGGATACATTCCTAGTTCCGACATTCCAGCCTTACGAACGTGGAGGTAGCCGGGGGAATGAGAGTACAAAGCACATAACAATTAGTGCTCAAACCATAACATGTGTAAAAACCGACTCAAAGTGGGAAATATCAAAAACCGTCACAAAACATGCGATACAAGCGAATGGAATATCATATATTCGAAACATTAATATTTAAAGTCATTACGTAAAGTTATACGATAAACGAACCATGCGAACTATTATAAATTAAGATTTAAGAAAGAAAAGTAAATAGAAAGTCAGCGTGTGCCAGCCGGTCAAGGGGACCGGCTGCCGGCTACCCGGCTGGCACCAATGTCACACTTGAAAAACCAATGAAACATCAGCATGATCCAGCCGGTCAAAGGGACCAGCTGCCGGCTACCCGGCTGGATCCAATATCATACGAGAAAATGAAGGAAGAAATAACGGGTGTCTCAGGCGGTCGGCTGCCGGTCGGCCGGCTGAAACTTAAAGCATACCAATTTTTCACGTAACAAACCATCAAACATCAACCACTTCCCAGCCGGTCAGCTGACCAGCTGCCGGTCGGCCGGGTGGGACGTTATATGCACGAAAATCAAATCTTTAACACCCATGAATATTAACAAACTTCAACTATCATCATCAATCATGAATTCTCATTATTAAATATCAACTAACAACAACTATCATCAACAACACAATTCCTATGATTACTAATCCTATTCTAAATACGATTACTAACATAGAAAACACATTAGAAACACGTAATGATATCGAGTAACCCTTCACCGTTACCTTTTTGCGTCTTCAATCCTCGTTGAGGTCCTCTTCTATCAAGTAGTAGTCTTTGTCGAGGTCTTGGAGGTCACCACCTACAATTAGAGACCAAAAGATGAATATAATTCACCTTTGAGAAAGACGGATAAACTGAAACGCGCGAAAGACGGTAATTTTATTACCAATTAAGATAGAGGACAATGAGAGGTAAAGATTAAGACGAATTTTAGTGAATTTGAGCGAGTAATGAAGGTGTAGTAATGATCTTTAGCTTGATCAAGAATGGAGTTAGGTTTTTGGGTGGTTACTTGGTGAGGAAGAGGAATAAGTTGTGAGGAAGTTAGGGTTTAAAGAAGAGTATGAGGGAGTAAGTGGAAAAACATGGGAAAAAAGCACATAAGCGCCTTAAGACGTAACTGTAGAGTCTATTGATCGAATACGAAAGAGGGGGGGGGGGTGAATTGAGTATTAAAAACTAGCCCCACTTTTTCGATTTATATGATAAGTAATTAATTATTTGATCTTATGAATTAAAATTAACTAATTAATTAATCAAAGTAAGTGCAAGTAACGAAATAACGAAAAGTAAAGAGATAAGAGAGAGGCACACGATTTTTGAAGTGGTTCAGTTTCACACTTTGAAACCTACGCCCACTATTTTCGATTAATAATTTTTAGTACCTTTCTACGGATTACAAAAATTATCAACCCACTCGTATAATCAACACTATGATTATAACTCAAGGTGAGTATCGCTAAATACTCTATACTATCTTACGCTAATAAGAAAGTACAATATACCTCACACAGATTCCCGTTAAAGAATTGTAAGCTTATAATGATGTACTATTATCCAATAACGTATTTTACTCAAGCGATTCATAATAATTGATGCACGACTCTTTTGAAAAACAAACTCTAAAAATAATAAATATTTGCTCAAAGGTTTGCTTTAAAACGATTTTGGAAAATCAACACTAGTAAATAGATGTGCCGTGTGATTGTAGTGTGTTTCGTGTATTTTGCAAATAATATGTGAATGAGTATTTATAGTAGTAGAATCATAGTAGATCTAAAACCCTAGTATAATATTTAATAAAGATACATATCTTATCATAAAATAATATTTGCTTATCTTATAGAAATATTTTTATCTCAAAATATTATTTGATTTATCTTATAGAAATATATTTATCTTAATATCTAAAAATATTGTTGTAAAGATATAGTAGAATCCTAGATTAGGTAAACAAGGAAAACAACCTATGGAGGCCGAAATCCCTAGCTCACGAAACCTTAGGAGGCACGCATCCCTAGGTGGCACAAACACTAGGTTTCACGAAACCCTAGGTGGCTCAAACACTAGGTGGGCTAATTAGGTTAACAACAAATTGAGATAGAATATATTAGAAACCCTAGGTAGCATGACAACCAATAAGTTGTATTACTAACCAATAGAATCTCATAAATATATTCTCTATTAAAATAATTGATAAATATAAAAATACTCTTTCACTTTTGAAAACATTTCAAAACATTTTATTTCCAAAATCATGCATCAATATTTTATCATCCAAAGTCATAGACTAAAGCTATAACTTTGAACATAAAATCTCTCGAATGGAATAGTTACCGAATGACGAACCTATACTATCTAATCTTCACAAAGTTCTTCAGTATACGGATCATCTCTTCATCTTGATCACAAAGACCCTCCATCTTGAGTCTTGTGTTGTTCGAGGTAGATCTTGCTTGAAGCGATTTTCTTTAAAGTTATGCCTAGTTAGCTATAACTTCCATGTTCACTTCCAAAGTTATTCCTGAAGTTGTTATAACTTTGTCTCACAGACTTTGTCAAAGTTATGCCTAACTTTGATCTTTCTTCTCATAATTGTTGCTAGCTATAATAAGACTAAAGCACACAATTCCATGCATATGATATATCGAGTAAAACATATTATCACGTAAACACATGTCATTATCAAAACTATAAAATTGGTCCAACAAATTCCCCCTTTTTGATGATGACAAGTCTCTTATGATTTCCTCGTAACATAGTGACTAAGTATGGTCCCCCCTCAACAAAACACTCCAAAGTTATAGGAACTTTGATCGCAACAACAAAACAACTTAGCCAAAGTTATAGCTCGAAAGACTTTAAGAGATAACGAGTCTTGACAAGGAGCAAGCTTAAGCAAAGACTCAAATCATATCATTTCTTCCCCCTCTTGGCATCATTGAAAAGACAAGACCAAAGACATGAAACGACTAGAATAACACACGTCAAGGCAAGAAATAGATATGCAAAATACGCAATATAAAACGATATATACTAAGCAAAATCAAGTGCAAATGTTAATTAAGAACTACAAACCACAAGAAATATTGTTAGTTGCCATTGGGCCGAATAGAACAAAGTTTAAACAAGCCAAAATGGGCCGAATTGGTTAAGTAGTTCAAGAAATAAACAAACACGGATAAGAAGAGCAAGGCATTTGGGTAGGCGGGTGGTATTAGGGTGCAACATAACCGGGCCGAGTGCGGTACTCGAGAGTGGATAGACGGTCAAGGCACGAGGACACATGTGTAGCTTGAGCGGTGAGGCAAACGTCAAAGTTCCGAACTTTCAAGGAAAGAGCCTCCGTCGCATCAAAGATAGTACGCATCCCCTCACGCATTTCTGTACCACTTTTAACCAAAGAACCGCCTTGGCTCACCAAATATGTCATCCGATCCCTTTGCCTATACATTTCTTGTCGACAATCGACAATGTTCCTTCCCAATTTAGCTAGGCAATCATCCACACCCGTCATCCACGCCCTCATCTCACGACTCACACCCGACCCACCTTGGTCAAGGGTGGAGCTAGTGGAACCCAATGCCACGGTTTGAACAATCTTGTCCAACACCGCATCAATCTTCTTGTCCTGCGCATCAAGGCGCTCCATCACACTTCCCATAAACATATCCAACTTTGACTCGATTCCTGAAAAATCAGCCCCCACCGGCTGCAACCCGACCGAACCCCCTTTGGTCAAAAACATCAACTCCGGTCCACAAGCATCCAACTTCATGAATTTTAAGAACGTGTCACACATATCATCCTTGACGGTAACCCCATAATTTTTCACATCAACGACCCCTTTTGACTCAAGGAGCCGTGACACCCACATCCGGTAAGGCAAATAAAGAGTTGAATAAATCTTGTCCTCGGTCACCGAAAAGGCCGTTTGTGATATACGAGAAAATACAAGAAAAGGTAGATTAACCCGGTTTCCCTCTAACCAATGCTTCACAACCAACATTTCATAACATGCAATCTTGTCCCGTCCTCCCCGACGCGGAATTACGGTGTTCCATAAAAAATTTAACAGAAATTTCAACTTTGGCGACACACTCCCCGCCAAAACACAACCCGACAAAGTAGCTCCAACATCAAAATATTTCTTGAATTCCAACTTGGCCGTGTCCGTCAGTTCATCCCATGACGTACTCGGATTGATTTTGATTCCATCATCAGGATCCGAAAACAGAGTACAAAAGTCCGTCACGGAAATCAAAACTGAACGGCCATTAATAACGGCATTCAAGACCCCATCAGTTAACGAAACAGAAGCAAAAAACTGGATTACCTCAATCGGATAGACTGGACCCGAAAATTGTGCCACGGTTTCCCATTCTTGAAATTTTAGGAAGTCGGTAAAGAATCCTAAAGCCGCATATTTGTCACACCAAGCTTTCGGATAATGACGACCCCCATGTATTCCGTACTGAGCAACTCAGTTTACAAGCGTTCATTCATCTTTCGTGAGACGGAGTTTATCAAGCCCGGAAGATGTTTCTTGAGGCGAAAAATCACGGAATGTGACCCGTGTAATCACCTCGGGAACCGTGTCAACAAATTCGGTTGTAGCTTCTTCTTGGACTCTAGCTTTGCCCTTGTTTAACCTTCTTCTTTTTTTACCCTCAAGACCCGTACCGGACCCGGTTTGGTTTAAGGTAGGTGATTTTTGTGTGGGAGTAGGAGAAGTATTTGTGGGCATGCTAGGCTTAGGAGTTTTGGGGTTTGGCTTTTTGGAGATTTTTGATCTAGTGGAAGTCATGGATGAAGGTTGAAGGTTTTGGGTAATTTTATTGTTGTTTATTTTTGGGTGCCGTGAGGAAGGAGAAGGGGAGAGAAGGGGTTAAAAAAAAATTGATGAAGTGTTGATGTGGTGAAAGTGATGGGTAATTATGAGTTGTAAAAATTGGGAAGAGTACTTTTGTACTTGGCACTAGGGCTGAGCAAAAAATCCGATTATCCGAACTGATCTGATATCCGATCCGTATCCGATCCGAAAAAATGGATACCCGATCCGAAAATCTCATTCGGATCGGATATCCGATCCGAAACTTTCGGATACGGATCAGATCACGGATACCATTTTAAAAAATTTCGGATATCCGAATCCGATCCGAAACTTACTTATTTCATCTTTTTCCAAGAAAAGTTGAAAATTACCCATTACTTTTGGGCCTTCAAAACCACAAATTCACTTGCTTAAGTACATTGACCCATAACATAACATACTTTACCTTACATATACCCCACACATTTCATTAACCCTAAATTTGAGCAGCCATGTGACACCCTCAAATTTGCGGAAAGAAAAAAAAAATTTAAATACATAACGAAGGGTGTCATAAATAAAAAGGTTCATTACAAAAGAAAATTTATATTATACATAAGAATTATACAAGACGGGAGACATATCTCCCGTATAAATACGGAAATAAATGAGTGTATAATAATATACAATCTAAGAACCGAATATAGGTCCACGGTAAATACTTCGCTCGCTAGCTCGTCAATGTACCCAAAGTATGCATCACCACCTGTTCGACCGCATTAAATATAAACACGGAAGCCAAAGTCAGTGGGGAGTAACTCCGAGTTCCCCCAGCCACGAAATGTCGAGTTTA
>JAIUZE010023212.1:0-24769 GCA_022085475.1 Heliosperma pusillum
ACTTCTAATTTTATTACCTGCAAGCACTTAATAAAATTGTTAGATCTCTCCCTCACCGCACTCTAAGCATAAAGTAGACATGTATTAACTATCCAAACTAAATCTAATTAACCTATAACATTAATAACTACACTAATTGCTAATTAAAATGCATTTTAAATAAAATTTACAAATGAAATACAATTAAATATCGGGTTGCCTCCCGGTTAGCGCTGGTTTATATCGGTCTCGCATGACCGTGTTACCTCAAAGTCATGGTGATTTATCAAGAGTGAAAAGGTCGACGGTCTCTATCACTCCTATAATTGGCCCATCATAATAGAGTTTCAAGCGTTGACCATTGACTTTGAAAGTTTCACCCTTGTCGGTTTGTAGCGTAACCGACCCAAACTTGTTCACCTCAGTCACTGTGAACGGTCCCGACCATCTGGACTTGAGTTTACCTGGAAACAAACGCAAACGGGAGTTAAATAATAATACTTTATCACCAACTTTAAATTCCCGCTGCATGATATGCTTGTCGTGCCACTTCTTTGTCTTCTCCTTGTAAACCCGAGCATTATTATAGGCATGCAATCGAAACTCATCAAGCTCGTTCAATTGCATAAGTCGTTTCTCACCCGCCAGTGAGGGATCTATATTAAGCTCTTTAATGGCCCACATAGCCTTATACTCAAGTTCTACCGATAAATGGCATGCCTTGCAATAGACTAACCGGTAGGGCTGAGCAAAAATATACGATACGGTTTTAATATACGGATACGATACGGTATACAGTTTTAATTACACGGATTTCCGGGTACACGATACGAATTTCCGGGTATACGATACGGTTTTTAAAAAAACTATATCGGGTCCGGGTCATGGAAAATTAAAACCGGGTATACGGTTTTGACCCGGTTTAATAAAAAATAACCAAAAAAAAAGTTGTATGTAAAATTTTGTTTTCTATTTTGACTATATGGGTAAAATTTTAAGCACCAATCATTTTATGTGAAACTTGTAATATACGCAACTCACTTTATCAGTGACAAATTTCTGTGTGAAATTTTGCAAATGTGTATTTTGTTATTTTACCTACTGACTTTGCAAGTAATTGTGTTTTGTAATAATGAACCTAGTGGATTATATAAGCATCTTATTTATTGGTCGCTACTAATGTTGTGGACTTGATTTCCAGGTTTGAGCAATATTAATTAAACCAGATCCGGGTACCCGGTTTAACCGGGTATACAAAAACCGGGTACTCGGTTAAACCGGGTCGGATTCGGGTTCTAATTTTTGGCCTTCCAAAAACCGGGTACCCGATACGGTTATTAAAACCGTATCGGATACCCGGTTTTGCTCACCCCTACTAACCGGTATGGAGAAGCACCTATTGGAGTCTTAAAAGCAATTCGGTAAGCCCATAAAGTGTCATCGAGCTTACGACTCCAATCCTTCCTGGATTTACTCATAACTTTTTCAAGGATTGACTTAATCTCCCTATTAGAAACCTCCACCCGGTCACTTGTCTGCGGATGATAACTTAACCACCGACGATGTGTAACGCCATATTTCTTTAATAAAGTGTTAAGATGACGTTCATTAAAATGCTTCCCTCCATCGCTAATGAGAGCACGAGGAACCCCAAATCGCGGGAATATGATCTTTTGAAACAGTTTAACAACTGCTTTGGCATCGCCAGTGGGAGTGGCAATAGCTTCCACCCATTTGGAGACATAGTCGACTGCTACGAGAATATACTGATTACCATGGGAAGATGGGAATGGCCCTTGGTAGTCAATACCCCAAACATCGAATATCTCAACTTCCAAAATACCCGTTTGAGGCATCTCATGCATGTGCAAAATATTACCCGTCCTTTGACACGCGTCACAAGAACGGACAAATGTAGTAGAATCCTTGAGAATAGTCGGCCATTAAAAACCCGACTGCATAACTTTAGCAAATGTCCTTGAGGGACCGTGATGACCGCCATAAGGAGAAGAGTGATAATAAGAAAGGATGACATGTACCTCACCCTCTGGAATACATCGTCGATAAATGCCATCGGCACACTCCCGGAATAGATAAGGATCATCCCAAAAGTACCGCTTGACATCGTGTTGAAACCTCTTCTTTTGATGATAAGATTGACCCGGAGGCATAATTCCCCCAACCAAAAAGTTGGCATAATCAGCAAACCACGGAGTCTCCATGGTAATGGCAAGGAGATGATCATCAGCAAACGAATCATCAATGGGGATGGAATCTCCCCCTTCAAACCATAAACGAGACATATGGTCAGCAACCACATTCTCTGCACCAGACTTATCCCGGATCTCCAAATCAAATTCTTGTAATAACAAGATCCAACGAATAAGCCAAGGTTTGGCTTCCTTCTTAGCTAACAAATATTTGAGTGATGCATGGTTAGTGTAGACTATCACCTTAGAACCCACAAGAAAGGCTCTAAACTTATCTAAAGCGAAGACAACCGCAAGTAACTCTTTTTCAGTGGTAGCATAGTTAACTTGCGCATCCTCCAAGGTCTTACTAGCATATTAGATCGCATGTAGCACCTTATCCTTCCTTTGCCCCAAAACAGCCTCAACTGCATAGTCACTGGCATCACACATTATCTCAAACGACAAATTCCAATCAGGAGACTGGATAATAGGAGCTGAGATTAGAGCTTGTTTAAGCCTGTCAAAAGACTTAACACACTCATCAGTAAACACAAACGGGACATCCTTATGGAGAAGCTTAGTCAATGGTTGAGCAATTTTTGAAAAATCCTTAATCAAACGGCGATAGAACCCCGCATGACCAAGAAAACTTCTAACACCTTTAACATTCAACGGGTACGGTAATTGCTCAACAACTTCCACTTTAGCCTTATCCACTTGGATGCCTCGTCCAGACACCAAATGACCAAGTACCACCCCTTTAGTTACCATAAAGTGGCACTTTTCCTAGTTTAACACAAGATTACTTTTCTCACAACGTTGTAAGACTTTGGTCAGATTAGCTAAACAACTATCAAAATCGGTCCCATAAACACTGAAGTCATCCATAAAGACCTCCATAATAGACTTGCTATAATCAGAGAAAATAGCCATCATACAAGGTTGAAAGGTGGCGGGGGCATTACATAACCCAAAAGGTATTTTTCGGTAAGCAAAGACACCATAAGGGCATGTGAAGGTAGTCTTTTCCTGATCGTCAGGATGAATTGGGATCTGAAAGAAACCCGAGTAGCCGTCTAGATAGCAAAAATATTTATGACACGCTAGACGCTCTAACATTTGGTCAATATAGGGAAGAGGAAAGTTGTCTTTCCTAGTAGCTATATTAAGCTTACTATAATCAATACACATCCTCCACCCTGTCACTAGTCTAGTAGATATGAACTCATTTTTCTCATTAGTGACGATCGTAGTCTCTCCCTTCTTAGGGATTACTTGAACAGGACTGACCCACTTTGAGTCAGAAATAGAGTATATGATTCATGCATCTAACAATTTCTGCACCTCTTTTCTTACTACCTCTTGCATAGTAGGGTTCAAACGACATTGACCCTGCCTACAAGGTTTATTGGTCTTCTTCTAAGTGGATACGGTGCATACAAAAGTCAAGACTAATACCTTGTAAATTGTCAATGCTATAACTTATAGCCTTCTTGTGTCTTCTTAAAACTACCAACAAATCAGTAAGTTGGCTTTCAGATAGGTTAACACTGACAATTACAGGATTCATCTCATGGGAATCAAGAAAAACATACTTAAGATGAGAGGGGAGGGGTTTAAGTTCAGGTTTCTTTACCTCGGTAACCTTAGGGGGGTTACCTAAGCTATACACCTTTTGTAACTCGGATTCCTCTCCTGTCAGCAGTTTTTCCATCTCAACTACTTCCTTACTCCGTGAGCTTCCGGCTTCAGCAGTGCTGGAAATTAAGGCGATCTCCTGAGGATCCCTATTCAAACACAAAGAGAGACAGTCATCAACAGTTAAATCCACAATATCGACCATATGACATGTCTCTTTTAGCATGGGGTGTTTCATTGCATTATCTAAGTTGAAAGTGATAGTGTCATCCCCCACTGTTAGTGTAAGTCTCCCATTCTTAACATCTATAACCGCCCCCGCAGTATGAAGGAATGGTCGTCCTAAGATGATAGGAATTTGGGTGTCCTCAGCCATATCTAAGACGACGAAGTCAACTGGTATGAAAACTTTCCCTACTCTAACCGGTACGTCTTCTAAAATTACCAAAGGGTGTTTAATAGAACGGTCGGCCATTTGTAAGGTCATGGTTGTAACATTAAGTTGACCCATATTTAGCTTTTTACATATAGCAAATGGCATTACACTAACACTAGCCCCTAAATCACAAAGGGCTATATCAATAACTAAACATCCTATATTATAAGGAATAGAAAAACTCCATGTATCCTTTAGCTTAGGTGGTGATCGGGATTGTAACACAACACTGCATTCCTCAGTAAATGCAACCGTCTACACTTCATTAAAGGACCGCTTCCTTGTCAATATGTCCTTCATAAATTTTGCACAGGCCGGCACTTGAGTAATCAACTCAGTAAATTGTACACTCACTTGCAAATTTTTGACCACTTTCATAAACCTTCCAAACTGTTTATCGAGCTTGGATTTATGTTGGCGGTGAGGAAAAGGAAGTGTAATGGTGATTGGTTCGGCTTTTTTTGCTTTTGAAGGTGAAGTAGAGGACTTGTCAGTTTGATTAGGGGTTGCTCGATCGAGCAAAGGACTTGCTCGATCGAGTTTGTCAAAACATGAACTTTCAGGAACTCCTCGAGCAGATTTTTCGGATTTTTCAAAGGTTGCTCTATCGAGCAAAGGGAGGTTGCTCGATCGAGCATACTCTTTTTCATGCACTTTTTTGTTGTTTTCCGAATCTTGATGAGCAACCTCCATACTTTCATCGTTCTCACCCCCATTTATTTACGGGCCTTTGTAATGGGTCTCACTCCTCAAATTAACAGCATTGTCTTATTCATGTGGAGGGTGTCCCTGAGGAGGAAGATTACCCGGTTGTTTATGTGGATTTTGAATTGCCAATTGGGCAATTTGAGTATCCACTATCTTGTTATGCGCGAGCAATTAAGAGATCTGAGCATCTTGCTTTTGTCATATCATGAGACTTTGCTGCAACATGGCTTTCAATTTCACCATATCATTACTTGGAGGTGGTGGAGGTGGAGCTTGTTGAAAGTTTTGGCCTCCTTGATTTGGACGGTTATAATTGCCTTGAGAATTGCGATTTTGAGGAATCACATAAGAGGAACCTTGTTGCTGAGGTGGCGGCGGGGTAGGATTAAGAACATTCTGACTTCGGTTGGAGAAATTTGGATGCTCTCTTGTCCTTTCATTATAAAAGTTAGAGTACGGTGTACCTTGCTTAAAGGATTGAAAAGCAAGTACTTGTTCAACCGTACTCATACACTCTACTGCATTATGCCCATGGTACCACATCTTTCACATGTTGACTCTTGTTGAACCATGGCATGGACCGTTTGTTTATCCAGAGATTTGGAAGTTTGTAATTCCGCAATTTTAGCAGTTAATGCCTCCAACTGAGCTGCAACGGCATTGTCCGAACCTCCTCGCCTCGCATTACCCCTGGGATTGCCATACTCAGCACTGTGAGCAGCTATCTCATCAATCAACTTCCACGCATTAGCATCGGTAGTGTTATTTTGGAATCTTCCATTGGCAGAAGAATTTAGCAATGCTCTTTGATCATCATATAACCCGTTGTAAAACTGGTTGCATAGGAGCCAAGTATCAAAACCCTGATGTGGAACGGATTTGACAAGCTTCTTGAAGCGGACCCATGACTCATTAAAGTTCTCAGTGGGACTTTGTTTGAAACTTGTGATTTAACTTCGGATGGAGTTGGTTTTCTGTGGCTGGAAATATTTTTTGTAGAATGCAAGAGCCAGAGAATTCCAATCGGTGATGTCAAGTGCATCCACATCTAACTCACCCAACCAATCTTTTGTCCCGTCTTGTAGCGAAAAGAGGAATAACACCAACTTGATTTGATCTTGCGTTACCCCACCCGTTTCCTCAGTGGGGCTTCCTCCAAACATGTTTCGCTCCACCAAAGAGATATAAGATGGATGAATCTCAAAGGTTCCATTACCCGTAGTAGGGAGTTTGAATCCCTTGGGAATAGATGCAATGGTAGGCTCCGAGTGGCTGGCTAAAGTAGGCATGGTTGTAGTGGTGGCAAAAATGTGTGTATCCTCTTCTAAGGATGGGTTTTCTACGACAAATTCGGCGTAAACTGTGTCAAGTGTACTCAAGTCTTCCGCTTCTTGAATTTTTTTCCAAAAGTTTCGTCTAGCTCGGAGAGTCCTCTCTAGTTCGGAATCGTAGGGTACGAGATCGGACCTGGAACACCTGGGAATAAACGAATACTAAAGAAAAGGATAAGAACGGTCTCAAGGAACTTAGGTTCCCTGAGATGAAGAAAAAGACAAACTAAGTAGAAACAAACAGAAAACTGTTGCCTCCCCGGCAATGGCGCCAAATTTGATAAGGGTAAAGTCGCATCACCTTAATCAAAGTAATCCTAATTCACTACTAACTAATAGTCAGCGACAAAGAAGGTATCGAATCCACAGGGAGGCGGTATTATTCTAATCTGTTAAACTAAGTTCGACTCTATAGTATCAATTTTGGGGTTTTTGATTTGTGTTTCTAAGCTAATAGAAAACAATAACAATAAAATGTTGAAATCAATAAAATTAAAAGTCTAGGTTCTCGGGTTCACTAGGATTATTATTCAGGGAAAAAGGGTGTAATCAACTATCATGCAATAAAGTTATCTAAGGTCACAAGATCGGTCGATTCAATTATGCCCTTTAGATCTACAATTTAACATGCGATCGCTATCATTAAACGAGTTCTATTCAATTATCGTAGCCTATCTTAGTCTTAACTCGGTCGGTGTCAATCCTAATTCGCGAAACTAGTTAAATAATTCTGGCCAGTGATCAAACAACTAGAATTAAAACGATAATCAAACGATAACCATGCAATTGCAATTCAATTAATTAGTCTACACCTTCTAACAATCCTAGATCCCTTTTCAACCCTAGATAGGAATTTAGCTACTCATACCGATATTAATAACAACGATAATAAATAAAGTAAACATGATTAACAATAATGAAAGGATTAACAAAGAAAAATTAAAGAACTAGAAAGTAACTAATTGAATAACAAAGGAAGATTAAAGAGTACCGATTACAAGCTTGAACTAAAAATAATAGTCTTGATGAATCAATCCAGTAGCAAAGCAAACATAACTCTAGTTTCTAATATTAAAGCGTACCCTAATTGTGAAAGACGAGTTTTCCGTTTATAATAACAATCTAATTAACTAGGTTAAACTAATTTAGGAAAGCCGAAAGCTGTCAAACACTGGGTTGCTCGATCGAGCAAAGTGATGTTGCTCGATCGAGCCTCCTTCAGTCCGACTCGTTCGAGGAAGGTAGTGTTGCTCGATTGAGCATCCTTCAGATGGCTCGTTTCTTCATTTTTCTTCATTTCTTCTCCACCGCTCTCGATTCCAGTGCCTAACCTTCTACGATCTAACTCCACTATGCTCCATACTAACTCAAAAAGCTCCAAATGCATCCAATCTGCATTAAAACATAATAGAAGCGGCAGAATCGATATTTTAGCTAAAATAGCATAGAAACAAGCAAGGAAAGACAATAAATCGAGTCTTATGTATCTAAGAGAAGCATAAAATATTTAAATAAATAGTGATCATCAGTATACATCGACCTATATTGGACGGGGCCTCCAACTTTGGCTTCGTAAGGCAAATGTCTGAACCCGAACCAGCTAACTTCGTGTAGGATTTGTGTCGTGTTATCGGGTCGGGTCACTATTTGCCAGCTCTACCTTCAACTCACGTAGGAAGTGACAGTTACATGAGAGAAAATTATCGAGATAGAGTGACTATTTGTAAATGGAATGGTTATCCTGATTTGTTCATAACGTTCACGTGTAACCCAAAATGGCCAGAAATAACTAGATTGGTTACTAAAAAATGAGTCAGGGCTGAGGATAGGCAATATATCTCATGTCGAGTGTTTGAAATTAAACCCCAAGAGTTGATTTGTGACTTGAAAGATGGAAACATCTTTGGAAAAGCAACTGCAGGTGATCTATCAAGTTATTTTTTTTTACACGTTACTTTATTAAAATGTATTCAGTTTAATAAATCAATATTAACAAATTACATTTTAAATTAATTGCAGTGGTATATACTGTTGAATTTCAAAAGCGTGGACTGCCTCATGCTCATATATTGCTTTTCCTACATCGAGATGATAAGTTTGTAGAAGCGGAGGATATTGACAAAGTCATTAGTGATGAGATACCCGATCCAACTGAAAACCCAGAGTTATTTGATGTTGTGAAAGAGTATATGATTCATGGGCCGTGTGGGGAAGAATTCACAAATTCACCATGTATGATTGGTAATAAGTGTGCTCCATATTTCCCGAGACGACCTCATAAGAGAACAACAGTTGATGACCATGGTTATCCTATCTACAAAAGGAGGGAAAATGGAGTGGAATTTGAAAAGAATGGATTCCCCATCGACAATGCATTTGTTGTACAATATAATGCTCAACTATTGCTGAAATATCGTGCACACATTAATGTCGAGTGGTGTAATCAATCAAGGTCTATAAAATATTTGTTCAAGTATATAAACAAAGGTGTAGATCGAGTGACCATGCAATCATCTCGTATGCGGCATAATGATGAGAATCCCGAGCAGATAGATGAAATACGAAGATTTTATGACTGTCGATATATATCAGCATGTGAATCCGTGTGGAGGATATTTTCTTATAAAATTCAATATAGAACACCTCTCGTTGAGCGTTAACGCTTCCATCTCCCAAATGAGCAAATTGTTGTTTTCCATGATGAAGATCCAATTGATTTTGTATTGGATAATCCAACTTTATTTCATGCGCACAATGTTGAACTTTGTTAAAGTAACGTGTTTTGAAGAATTAGAAAAGTTAATGCTACTGTACACTTGACATATCGAGAAGCGTGCTATGCATTGGGATTGCTTGAAGATGATAAAGAGTATATAGCTGCAATTGAGGAAGCGAGTGATTGGGGGTCTGGTGTATATTTGCGGAATATTTTTGTCACTTTGTTACTAACTGGTGTTATGGCAAGGCCGGATATCGTATGGGAAAAACATGGAAACTTATTTCCGACGATATTCAACTTCGACAACGTCACATCACAAGAAATCCTGGTGATATTTCCTATCCTTTTACATATCAGCCCTTATACTTAGTTTCTAAAACAATAAAATTATTTGTTATTATTGAGCATTATTTACATCAATACATTTTTTTTCATAACTATAGATTTACTACTTAATTTTATTTGTAATCCTTTATTTTATTTAATATTTAACAGAGTTAGTTATAAGCGATGAGGACTTAGAGAATTACGCTTTGCTTGATATTGAAGCATCTCTTTGGAGTAACGCATCTACTCTACGTAGGTTCGATGGAATGACATTCCCTGTATCTTTAACTAATTGTGAGCATTTCAATACGTTGCTTGCCGATGAGCTGTCATATGATAAAAACTCTTTGCGTGAAGAGCATAAGAAACTTTTATCTTTAATGACGATTGAGCAATGTAAGGTACACAATGAAATAATAAAAGCGGTTGGAAGTGGCAAAGGAGGCGTGTTCTTTGTTTATGGATATGGAGGGACAGTGAAAACTTTCATACGGAGAACATTATGCGCTGCAATACGTAGTAGAGGAGATATTGTCCTTCTTGTTGCATCAAGTGGTATAGCTGCCATCTTACTCCCAAGTGGTCGAACAACTCATTCTCGATTTGGGATTCCAATTAATGTTGGTGAGAGTTCTACGTGCTCAAGAATAAAACCCGGAACAGACTTATCAGAGTTGTTTGATAAAGACAAAACTTATAATTTGGGATGAAGCTCCAATGACACATAAGCATTGTTTTGAGGCTCTTGATAGAAGTTTAAGGGACATCATGCGATTTTCGGAAAACGTCAACCATGATCAACCATTTGGAGGGAAATTTGTTGTCTTCGACGGTGATTTTCGGCAAATACTACCAGTGGTCCCAAAAGGTAACAAGGCAGATATCGTTCACGCTTCTGTCTGTTCATCTGATTTTTGGTTTTCTTGCAAGGTAAATTGTTTATATTATTTTTAAAACGCAATATTCACTCAGTATTTTATTATTAATAATCATTTTTAAACATGTTATTTGTTTTATTGAAAGGTATTAACATTAACGAAGAACATGCGTCTACAATGTGAAAGCTCTAATTCTAATGAGGATGAAATAAGAGAATTTTCAAACTGGATTCTAAATGTCGGAAACGGGGTAGCAGGAGATGAAAATGACGGTGAAAATTGATTTAGAACTCTCAAGCGACATTCTTATTACTGATGCAAGTGAAGCAATTGCTGCAATTGTTCACAACACCTTCCCATCTTTTCGTGAAAATTTTAAGAATTCAGATTACTTGCAAGAGAGAGCAATTCTTGCCCCTACTCATGAGATCGTAGAGATAGTGAATGATTTTGTTATGTCTCTTATTCCTAATCCGGAAACAGTTTACTTGAGTTCAGATGAGATAAGTAAAGATGAGGGTAATACAGAGATACATGAGATATATTCTACTGAATTCTTGAACTCAATTAAATGTTCAGGTCTTCCGAATCATGAGTTAAAGTTGAAGGTATGAGCCACAATTATGCTACTAAGAAATGTTGACCAACCCCGAGGATTATGTAATTGTACTAGATTAGTGGTCACCAATCTTGGATCTCGAGTTATAAGGGCAACAGTCTTAACTGGCAGTCATAAGGGAGATAGAGTACATATAGCTCGAATCACATTAACACCTTCAGATGCGACGAAATTTCCGGTTAGGTTTGAGAGAAGACAATTCCCAGCGGTTGTATGTTTTGCGATGACAATAAATAAAAGTCAGGGCCAATCCTTATCACATGTTGGTTTATATCTTTCGAGGCCTCTCTTCAGTCATGGTCAGCTTTACGTTGCTAGACCAAGGGTAACCAGCAAGAAGGGGCTCAAAATTTTAATTTGGAATAATGAAAGTGGTACATGTAATACAACTACCAATGTTGTGTATAATGAAATATTTCAATATCAATAAAGTTATTATATGTATGAAGTTGACATAACTAATGTTGTTGTGGTTTTAGTAATTATGACTTATTAACGTAGTTTGCAATATTTCAAAGTGTGTTCTAAAAAACTTGAGAAAATGACAATGTAGATAGATACTAAATCAAATATATTTTTGGTGAATATATTTAAAATAAATACTAAACAATTATACTTAAAAAACCCATATATATACACCTTTATAATAATGCACGGGTTACAAGTAGTTTGTGTAATAGTGAATGCATAAGTGAAATAATAATACTTGAGATCATATACATATTTGGGTTTAAATTTGGGAGAAGGAATAGATCGTATAATTTGGCCAGTAATAATCCCGGGCGTATGCCCGTAAGTGCATAATTCAGCTGAACCGCGGGTTTCCTACTATCCTGAGTGAACCGTCCGTATTGTCGCCGGTGAGTAGTCACTTTTCCAAGCTTTCCTCTTCATCTCTTTTATGCTCCCTCCGTTCCTCTCTTTATAATCTTTTTGTTGATTTAATTACTACTCCGTAAGTAGTACGCCCTCGCTCCAACGCACTTTTTCATGTATCGTATTTTAATCAAAGCTAAACGAATGATTGGTATTAATAGAACTATGTGTATTTGATTTGCGTAATTATCAAAGTTATTCACTTTTATTTATATTTGATTACCTCTTTAATGTTTTCAAATCAAACATTGAAACTTCAGATTTTCAAGTTCTAATTCCGGAACTCACCGATTCTGAAATGAAGCATCATTTTTAAGTAGAGCTCAAACTTGAGATTACCCTATTTTTCTCTCGTTTCGGACTCTTTGTGTTTCGTATCAGTAACATTGATGTGGCAGATTGTCCTCGTCCTCGTAATTTACTTGCATAATTATCCAGTTAGGGTTCAGGTTGTTAAGAAATACGAGACAATTCAGTTGATTAGCCATCAAACGGCTCCACCATGTCTGAGCATATGTTCCGCCCAAATGATTTGCCGGGTTCATCTATTGATCCCACAAATAGAGATGTAAGTATTTATGCTACATTAGCAGAAGTCGTAAACTGAAATTGCATATTGTCGTGATTCTTAAGATGTGCTCATCTTTGTTGTGGGTTTGTCATAGGGAGTGTCGTTGCGTTCTGGGTCTTACGGCTATGATGATATTTCGGGTTTGAGGGTGAGAGCTGAACCTAGCATAACTGGATTGACATCTGGAATAAGCAATAGAGGTTATGCTGCTCTCGAAGATCCTATTCTGACAGGCCAAACAAGAAGTGCTTCAATGAGAATCAGTCCCATACCCCCCATGCCTCTTGTAAATGCTGATGCGGTTTATGAGAGGCCAGACTCGCAGCAAAGAGTTAATGGATTGTCTTTGCCCCAAAAGGAATCCAACATTCTTTTAGTAGATGGCCTTCCTACTGATTGTACTAGGAGAGAAGTTGGCCGTATCCTTTTCACAACTTAACTAAGAGCTCTTCTTTCATATACGACGGTTTTTTTTGTCTCTCAACTATCTTACTCCTGCCCTTCATATTTTTCACCTCTCTCTACATTAGACAGACAAATTACTGTAAATATTGGATAGCCGATATCTGGGTGGATTTGATTTTTCACCTCTCTCTCCACCCTGATGTGATTGGGCCAACAGTAAGATGCTTAAAAAAATGAAATATGTTATAAGCTTTTTCTTAAGAATCATGCTTATTTCTATGCTGCTGCTCAAACTTCTCATGCTGTTAGTGTTTTTATCTTGGGTTATAAGCTCACTATTTCCAAGACTTGTGCTGGTATTTTTCCTCTATCTTCCTTTTTTTTTTTGTTATTATTATTTGAGCTCTACTTCTTTGGCTCAATTCTACTTGTAATGTGGTTATAGAGTAGCGGAATCAGGATTTGGAGTTAACATTTATAAGTATTTTAGATTGGTCAACTCTCTTTGGAAACTACAAAAATCATGATCTATAGTTAAAAGTCCAAATTATTACGAATTCTATTCTCGTTTAAGAGGGACATATGTATCTAACTATCTTAATCTTGAAACGGGTTAAATAGAACGGTGAGTCTTGCTTAAGACAGACAATATCCGTCTTAAGCTTAAGACAAGTCAAATACTACCACATGGTGGTAATAAAAACAATTTTTTTTTGTATTTTCTAGACAGCAAGTGGGGTGATTTGGTATATATTTGACCCGTTTTAAGCTTAATACGGATAGTGTCAGTCTTAAATGAGAATTTGTGTAAATAGAATGGTCGACAAAGGCAGAATGTCTAGTGACTAGTTAAAAGCTTCTCACACTGTGTATTTCTTTGGGGTGTTGTTTAACTTGCTTTAATCTTAAGACGAGCTCAGATTAATTAACGATCGAAATGAAATTTTCATTTGAGACTATCCTGGGTTTAGAAAAGCCCCTTTTCATATTATGTAATTTATTTGATGATAGACAAAATAGTTACTGTTTAGACTTTTGGCCTCCGAAAACATGTTCAAAAATTGATATGTACTTCGTCCCATGGTGCAGCATCACAATTTTATCGTCCGTCTTTGCTCCTGGTGGAAATAGGGACATGTAAGGAAAATAAATTTTCTGAGAGGGTGGTAGATTATAGTTTAGGGAACATAAAGGAGGAGGAACAAAGGGGAAATAGATAGGGAAGGATGAATGTTAATATAGGGGATGCGATTAGAATATGAACAATCATCAACACGGGTAACTAGTAGGGTGATTATGGTATTATTGAAGATTAACCATCAAATTTTTTTAATTCGATGCATCAATGTTAATGGCCGACTTAAAGGCATCCTTATGGAAAGGGGTTTTATTTTTCCCTTGCTGAGCTCTATTACATATGCTATCTATACGACGGCAATGCAATCAAAGTTCACAAATTCTCCTGATTTTTAAGCATAGTTCTGTAAATGCTTTTTCCATATTTCTTAATCTTCCCCATCAATGGTATACCCTTGACTTGTATTTCCAGATATATTCCGTCCTTTTATTGGTTTTAAAGATATCAAAGTGATACACAAGGAGCCAAGACGGGTAAGTCTGCAGTCAAACTTTATTGCTTTCCACTTACGTGCATGCATATGTTTGATGCTTTACTGCAATGGATAAGGAAACTATGTAATGATGTTTGCTGGATAGGAAAGTAAGGCAGGTTGACTCCCTAGGCTCATGTCAAAGATTTATGTGAGATGTATGTAAGCAGTAGTAGAAATTGGCAAAATTTGCGCTATTCTCTTATAAGAAAGCATCGAAGTCCTATCAAATGGCCAATAGCTTGTGGATGCTCATTGTTGTCCCTTTCTTTCACTGGCTTGGATGATATTCTTTCTGAGTTAGTTCATATGTTAAAAACCTTTTGAATAAGCAGGAATGGCATCCTGACTCCCAAGATCTAATATCATCTATGTTACTTCGATCATCTGCTATTGTTGGACGTGACATGGTGTCGACCATCAAGTGTTGGCATTGGCTGGTTTGGGAAAAAGTTTCATTTTTACTGGCTAAATGAAGGGTTGGAATATCGGACGGAGTGTCGGACACGTGATACAGAACAAAAGTGAATTATTGAAGACTTGAAGTAACATAGAATATTATGTTTACTGTCTCAACTCTCAAATTTATCATCTGATCTGGAAATTTGACTTGCTTATAATAGCTGCTCCCTTTTTTGTGGGAGTTAGGTTTATTGGTATCTTATTGGTTGGGATATTGTCATAATCACAGCCACTATATAAATGAGGAACGTTTAAAGAAAGATTTTACGCATAATTTATAGTTCATGGGGTAGCCGCGTGGGTTCCTTGATATTTCTGTGGGGTTCCTTTAGGTCAATGGGTAGGAAATTCACGAGTCTCAATTTTGGAAAGCTACTTATTGCAATTGTTTTTTGTTTCTTCGAGTTCATGGGAGGACATTTATGTGCATCGAAATCTTTATTCTTTCTAAGTGACTTCTGGAAATTTCTTTAGTATGAGATTACAATATTTGGGAGATTTATGTATGTCTATATGCCTCAATTTTCAGAGTGGGGACAAGGCAATGGTTCTCTGTTTTGTTGAGTTTAATGAACCTAAATGCGCACTTACTGCTATGGATGCTCTTCAAGGTCGGTACTCCTACTTCCTATTGATATGCCATGCTCCAAACATTTGCAATTATAATTCTTATCCTGGTCCATGCGCCGAGAAATGTACCTGCAGTATTTGAGCAATTTTGTCGTTTCTTGTGTCTCCTCACGAGCCTATTCACATGAAAAATGAGGAACAACCACTTGGGAAAAAAACAGCAAATTATTGTTTAGGATGTTCTCACAGCACAAAACGTTAATGTATTCCTTATCTAATTATAAGGCTTGATATCACAAGACCATCTGATAGAGGTTTTGTTAAAAAAAAAAAAAAGGGACGAAGAAGAATGAGGTATAGGAGGTTTAAAAGTCAAGAACAGGATTACAGCAAAATGCACAAGCTCTGATAGTAAATGCATATGGTCTCGTTATGTTCCAGTTCAGATTCCATGCTATTTGGAATTTTTATGCTTTATATTTTTATGCAGGTTACAAATTTGATGATAGGAAACCCGACACTTCCATTTTAAGAATCCATTTTGCACATTTTCCTCTACGCCTTCCTGCTGAACATGTTGAGCCACGGTTTGGGAGTCGCTGATAGAACTAAGCATACCTGTGGACAGCCGATCACCATTTTTTATAGGCCAGTTTGTATGGTTCCGCTCTGTAAATGGCAAAACCGTCATTTCTTCATGTAAAAGGAACTTTTGTTCTGATTCGAATCCGCCAATAGTTGCCATGCGTCGTAGTGTAATCACCACCGAGTGCGGACTCTGATTTTAGTTTATTTTTGAATCGGTAACAAGTAGCCCATCTTTACCCGCAGGAATGTTCATTGCAGCAAGCTTCTGCCGACCGTGAGTAGTACCATTAGTAGGAGCCAGTATGTTGTCCGTGTGATAATTAGGCTTTATTGCATACCTCCACAGTCCACATCCAGCATTGATTTGTTAATTTTTTTCGGAAGGGACGTGCTTTTTCACATACAACTTTCACAATATTGGCCTTGTCATTTTTTCATTCCCTCCCCCCAATTAATTTTTTCCTCCCTTTCCTCACCTCACCGAATGCCGACCCACTGACGGCCTACCGACGCCGGCAGACCACCGATGGCCCAAAAATTAACAAGAACAAGAAAAAGAAAATTGATACAACCCCCTGCCTTCCTTTTCCTAACCACAACAACCACCATCACCAGACTACCACCGCCACCACCAAACTACCACTACCCTCTGCTCCGGCCGTTCCCCCACCCCCTGCTCCGGCCGCTCGCCCTGCTCCGACCTTTTCTCCCCCCTCCCCCCCCATCGGCGCTCCTTCGCCCTCTTCCTGCTCCGGCCAACCCGCCCCCTGCACCTGCTGGTCGACTGAATGGCCGTCGACACTCATACCACCACCCATAACTCTAACCACCACCCATGAAGTCATGAACCCTAACCACCACCTACTATTCTATTGAAGAATAGGTCTTGCTTAAGACGGGTCGGATCTTGCAGCGGGTATTTTGTGAGAGGAAATGGGTAGAGGGGACAAAGTGGGCACCCCCCATGTGCTCTTCACTCACCCTTAATGAGTATTTTGTGAGAGAATATGATATCCGTCTTAAGCTTAAGACGGATACCTCCGTCTTAAATAAGAATTTGTGTCTATTGAATTGTTAAAAAAAAATTATTGATAATTGCAAAAAAAAAAATTACTTCATTCATTGGAGAATTATAATCTAGGATTATTTCATAAGAATACTCTGAACTATGGTGCCCCAACTCAAAATACTCTAACCTTTGTTTTAACTACCAATATACCCTACTATTACCCACTTTCTTTTTTAATAGAATCGTCTGACTAGTGACCTGATAAGCAGGTCACCTTATGTACACATATCTACGTCTCTTTCTATTTTCTTTTATTTTCACTTTTTCTTCCCTTTGTTTTCACTTCTCTCTGTCATCTCTTTCATTTTCTTTTATTTTCACTTTCTTTTATTTTCACTTTCTCTTCCCTTTTTTTTTCAATTTCTCCATTGTTATTCATCTCCATTGATGTCTACTTAATTGTCTCATCTATTATTTTCGCACAATGTCACAGGTAATATTACACTTCTCCTTTTGATTACTTGGTAGTTTTTAATGTTTGATTAATGGGTAGTTTTTAATGTATGCTTAATTGATTGATTTCGTCCTATTTTGTAGGGTTTAATTGATTTTTGGGTTTGTAATTAATTTGTGCAAATTAATTTCTTATTTAATTGATAACCCTAATTTATTTGCTGCGACTTTGGTGTTAAAATAATTAACCTTATATGCATGGTATTATCTAGGGTGATAAATTAGTTGTTGTCACATTGAAGTTGTGGCATGGAGGGAACTTTAAGAAGGATGATGAATCTTTAGTATATATGGGTATGAGTTTTAGGACAGTTGCTGTTGATCCAGATGAGATGGGATGGTTTACCTTGGTTGAAGAAGCTGAAAAATCTGGCTTTAAGAGGGATGTAGATGGTATATTTTTCATGAATCCAGGTGAGGGATTGAAGAGAGTTTTTGATGATAGGGATGTACAAATTATATGTACTGTGGCTGGAGTACATAGAGTAGTTGAATGTTACATTGTACCTGAGATTGATGTGGGTCAGTTAATGGTTTGGATAGACGATGGTGGTAGTGGTAGTTTAGTTACTAAGTCTTCTAAATTGCTGCCTAGGAGAAAAAATGATGTCAAAAGTGGGAGTGTAGTTACTTTTGAAAAGGGGGGATCACCTGAGTCATCTCTTTCATTTATAACCCCAAAAGATGGCATCTCACCTACTCTTAAATCACCTAAACCAGCTGCCAAAATAAACCTAAAAACATCCTTTAAATCTCCCCAAAAATGTTCTAATACATCCTCTGTTGTTATTAGAACCTCACCCAGATTTTCTTCTAATAATATTATCCCTAAAAAATCAACTGAAAATACAAATGTTGAAGATTTACCACCTCCAAATACTGATAAATTGGTAACTGTTGGGACCTCTTTTGACTTCAATGACCTTAGAATAGCAGATCTGTTCAATGAATATGAAGAAAGAGCTGATGAAGCCTCTTTAAATTGTGTTGAGGGCTATTGTAATTTCTCTGAGGGTGAAGAAGAGGATCCAATTTATGATCCTGAAGGGGATGCAGAGGATATTGATGTTGAAGATGATGACAGTGTGACAGAATCTGAGCAGGAAGACAAAGGGATTGATGATTTAATTGATGGTGGAGATGAGGATGATTATGAGCTACAAGAAGCAAGACTGAAACAGAAGGCATGGAATGCAAATGCCCTCAAGATTGCTCACCAGCTAGAACTTGAAGCAGCAGCTGGTAAGCTCACTGGCCAAGATAGTTTGAATATACCTAGCACTTCAAAGGTGTTTAATGTAAACCTTAGTGATTATGATGATAGTGGAGATGAGGAGGACACTCCTGGGGAGAGTGATGAGGAGGGTGTGCCTGGTAAAAGGAAGAGATCTAGTGTGCCTATTGTTGATGAAAAATCTGACTTTTCTAAGCTAAAATGGTGTGTGGGTATTAGATTCCCTAACCCAGAATTGTTTAAAGAAGCTGTGACAAGGTATGCAGTTGCCCAAGGCAGGGATTTGACTTTTGATATAAGTGATAAAGCAAGGGGTAGAAAGCTTAGAGTTAGGTGTAAACAAGGTTGTCCTTTCAAGTTATATGGGAGTTGGGACAACAAGTTAGCATGTTTTCTTGTAAAGACAGTTGATCATCAACACACTTGTCATAGGACAATGAACAGTAACAGACAACTGAAGTCGACTTGGGTAGCTAAACAATTTCTTGAAGTTTTTAAAGCAAAGCCACATTGGCCAGCCAAAGACATAATAGAAACTGTGAGGAGAGCATACAAGGTTTTAATTAAGAAAAGCTTTGCTTACAAGGTCAAGTATTATGCTCATAAGCTCCTCCATGGTTCAATGAAAGAGCATTACAGTAGGATTGGTAGCTACATAGCAGCACTTCAACAAGGAAATCCAACTAGTGTCTTCACCATGTATACCAATCCTAATGTAAGATCAAACCCTGCAACTTTTCAGAGGTTTTTTATCTGTTTTGATGCTCTAAAACAAGGTTGGCAACTAGGATGTAGAAAAGTACTTTGTGTTGATGCCTGTTTTCTGAAGACTTTCCTTGGGGGACAGTTAATATCTGCTATTGGTAGGGATGGGAATGAACAGATGTTCCCTCTAGCATGGGCAGTTGTAGAAGGAGAAAATAATGAAAGTTATGAGTGGTTTTTCCAACAACTCAAAACCAGCTTGGGAGAAATAGATGGAGATGGGTGGACCATTATTTCTGATCAGCATCAAGTATGTTCTTATTTACTCTTTCAATACTGTAAATAGTTTTGCTAATTTCATCATGTTTCAATACTGTTATATTTTTGCTAATTTATTTGTCCACTACAGAGTATATTGGCAATGGTTGCTAAAGAGTTCCCCAAGGCAGAACATAGGCAATGTGCAAGGCATATTTTTGCTAATTGGCACAAGACCTATAAAGGGGATGAGATGAAACTTATGTTCTGGAATTGTGCCAAGGCCTATAATGAGGCAGATTTTAATGAAGCTTTAGAAGCTCTTAGAGAAGTTGACCATAAGGCTGCTGAAGCCTTCATAGCATGTAGGCCAACCCTTTTTTGTAGGGCATTCATCCAAACACATACTAAAAACGATGTCATAGTTAACAATATGGCAGAAACCTTTAATGCCTACATAGTTGATGCTAGATCAAAACATGTCATTTACATGCTGGAAGAGATCAGGTCTTTATTGATGCAGAGAATAATGGAGAAAAAAACAGAAATGGAGGCATCATCTGATGTTGTTTGTCCTAGAGTGCAAGTGAGGCTTGAGGAGGAGAAGCACAAAGCTGCTGCATGTTTTGTTTTACCTTCCAAACCTACTCTTTTCCAGGTAACCTATGGGATAGATAACTTGTCTGTGGACTTGGAAGCAAGGACATGTACCTGTAGAAAATGGGATTTAACAGGTATACCATGTTTCCATGCTGTGGCAGCTATCTTTGAGAAACATGGCTATGCTGAAGACTATGTGCATGACATGTATAAAAGGGAAGCTTATCTTCAAAGTTATAATCTGTCTATTAGTCCTTGTCCTGGCCAGAGACATTGGCCAAAAGTAGACTTGCCCATTAACCCCCCTCCAATTAAGGTAGGACCTGGTAGGCCTAGGAGAAAAAGAAGAAGGGATCCTTTTGAAAATCCTAAAAAACCAGGTAAGTTAACTAAGCATGGAATTGAGATGTCATGCTCTGTTTGCAAGTCAAAATCACACAACAAAAGAAAGTGTCCTGAAAAGGACAACCAACCACCACCCCCTCCAAAGAGACCAATGGGAAGGCCTAGGAAATCAGCTAGGGTAGAGGTTAATGAGGTGCAACAAACAGCCTATGAGGGACACCATGAAGCAACAGCACAACCAACAAGAATTGGTAGAGGAGGGAGAGTGATAAGGACTGGTAGAGGTAGTGGCAGAGGTGAAGTCAGAGGAGGAAGGGCTGGCAGAGGTGGGAGAGGAGGAAGAACTGGCAGAGGTGGAAGGGTGAGTTATAATTACAACTTGAATGTTATGTATCATGATTCTAATATAAAGGTTCTTATAGCTAAAGTTGAATGTATTGCAGGCACCACAAGGAATTGGAGTACTTATTGATGAGCAAGGAAACGCATACACAAATGTAAGATTAGTTACTGAAATTCTTGTTCATTACTTAGTGACATTCATGTTCATCAAATACATAGCATTCCAGTTTAGGAGGAAATTCTTGTTCATTACTTAGTGACATTCATGCTACTGAATTTGTTGGCAGGTTGTGGGTAGTACTACTGGTCCAAGGAGCATTATGGAGGGAGAGTCTACTCAACAATCAGTGAATCAATAGAAGAGGAAATCAGAGAAGTTTTAGGAATGTCATTAGACTAGTTTTGTGAGGCTATGTAATAGACAATATTTGAAAACAATCATAGCAGGCTATGTAATCAGAAACAATCAAGTTTTGGGAATGTAATAGACATATGTAATCAGACAAAGTTCATTGCTTTGAAATATAATTGCATTCCTTCAATTACTTGTTCAGTTACATTCTTATTTCATTACATTCAAGTCCTATACTCCCTCCATAGTCTTGGAAACTCCCTCCATAGTCTTGGCTAACATTCCTCAGCTTGAAACTCCCTCCATAGTCTTGGGAACTCCCTCCATAGTCTTGGAAACTTCCTCCATAGCCTTGGCTAGCATTCCTCAGCTTGAAACTCCCTCCATAGTCTTGGAAACTCCCTCCATAGTCTTGGCTAGCTTTCCTCAGCTTGAAACTCCCTCCATAGTCTTGGGAACTCCCTCCATAGTCTTGGAAACTTCCTCCATAGCCTTGGCTATCATTCATCAGCTTGAAACTCCCTCCATAGTCTTGGGAACTCCCTCCATAGTCTTGGAAACTTCCTCCATAGCCTTGGCTAGCATTCCTCAGCTTGAAACTCCCTCCATAGTCTTGGAAACTCCCTCCATAGTCTTGGCTAGCTTTCCTCAGCTTGAAACTCCCAACATGTGGGCCTTTCTTCACCGTCCTCATAACTGCTTCAAGGTTATGCTTACATAAAACGACACTTGAACTTTTCGATCCACATGAATATGATGAAGATGCTGATGAACGCTTCATTAGGATAACAATGGAGGAGAGAGAAAATGATTTAAGGGAGAGAGATAGAGAGATATGTGCCTTAAAAATGGAAGAAAGATAAACAAATTTGAATTTTTTTTTACAGAGAAGAAGATGAAGAAGGTGGAGGAAAGGATGGAATATGGGAATAAATAAGAAAATATGGGCCCCACACGTAAGTTAACCTGTTACAACAGGTCACTAATCAGACAATTCTATTAAAAAAGAAAGTGGGTAATAGTAGGGTATATTGGTAGTTAAAACAAAGGTTAGAATATTTTGAGTTGGGGCACCATAGTTCAGAGTATTTTTAAAACTTTACATATCATATCCTTTTTTTTAAACATAATCAAATTAACTCTTATGAATAGACCTGTCAAATAGGTCGAGCGGGTCGAGTCATGGGTCGGCTAAGAATACGGGTCAGGTCATAGAGGTCACGGCCGGGTTAGGGTCATAATACGGGTAAAGAAATAGTCTCTAACGCCTTCTTTTACGTTTTTTTTATCAAAAAAAATATTTTCTAAAAATGTAAACATATCTAAAATTAATATTTTAATCATAGTGAATGTTAACATAATTATTAAAATAAAATTTTATTAATAATTATTTTATTATTAAATATCAAAAAAAGTTATATAAAATTAATTTTTTAATTGTGTTTTACGTACTAAAAATAACAATTTGTTAACAATTTACCTTTACCTACTCGGGCCGGGTAGCGACTCTAAAATATCAGGTCATTTCGGGTTCGGATCAAACGTGTCGTTGGGTCAAAGTTTTTGGATCTTGACCTTAGAAAAATATGCATGTACACATCTTTTCCTAAAATCAAATCTAATTCTCAAAAAACTTGAATATTTGATTTTAATTCTCCAATTAGTATATAATATAAAGTAATTGTGTTTTTTTTTAGAAATTATTAATATTTTTGTTGGTGAAATTATTATGTTTATCAATTAGGAAAAAAAAAATATGTTTAGGGCTTGCATGGAATACCCTTGATGATTGAGGGGGAAATGATTACCCATGAAATTGATTCTTAGATGTAATTTTTCTTGAGGTTAGGTTTGGCAAAGATCTAGTTGATGAAATAAAAGGCAAAGATATAAAGGATGAAATGGTTGGGAAAGAAAGATAAACTGTAATCAGATGTTTAAAACTCACCCATGACAATCCCCCCAAACTTTTAAGGCCTATTCTCACCCAACCAGGCATGCCCTTAGCAATTATTATCAATTAGGCCGGGTTTATGAAATGGGTTGGTGGAAGCCGCGGTGGTTAGGATGTTCGACGGTTGTTTGTGGTTCTGGGTGTGCGCGGTGGTTAGAGGGGTGATGTGTGACGGTTGTGAGTTGGTGAAGAAAGGGGACGAATGGGTTAGTGGTGCGACTGATTGTGGGACAGTCGGAGTAGGTTGAGGAAGGCATGTATGGGAAGGGAGGGTACGGAATGGACGACGAATAGACCGACTGGAGGTGTTGAATTGAGGTGGTGAATAGAGATGAGTACGTGAAGGGTGAAAAAGATCAATAGGGTGAGATATATAATCCAAGTTCAAAACATAGTAAAATTTGTATGTGAAAAACAACCGCCCTTACGAAAACTAACTTGATTTGAAGGCTTACCTCAATATCATGACCTCTATTCTTGAGTAGTGTGTTGCCAATTTGATAAAACTTAGTAATTTCCTCCCACTTGGGAGCTACCGTCACTCTTACAGGGAATATATCAATGGGTGACTGTAGTTTACCGGTCTTACAATCTGCCCATTCTTGCTTAATATCCCCCCAATCTTCCGGGCCTTTTCCGCTTCCTTCAACATAATTGAACTCTCTCTCATCCTCTGTATTCATACAAAAATTCTGTCACAATTGAAACGAGTAAGAAGCGCCATGACCCATGGAAAAACTACGTGCTAGCAGAGACGACCGTCCTCTAAAATATTGAAAGTTTTAGTTACGGAGTATTTTTTTTCTTATGTAACTTGTTGGAAAACATGTTGAGATATCAACATAATATAATTAGGTTATGTGATATATTAGATAGGAGTCTCACTCAAAAAATTATTACATTTAGTTAAACAATAATTAAAAATGTATGTACAATCCTCTTGCTTTAGCCGTATTGGTGAAGACATAGATTGCTAATTATGAAGGTCTGATCTCCTGCAAGTTTCGATACGAGAGCATTCATGGCTACGACATTACAACGTAGAGAAAATTCCCATCCAAACCCTATTCATTCTTCTTTGACAAATCTTTAAAAAAAACTTCATTTGATCAAGATGGTATCAAATTTAGTTGCGAGTTACGCATGGAAAAAATGTTGGCTGACGGGTCCTATACACACGAACAAATTTTTTTTCTGGCGAGTCTTATACACACAATAAAGTTTGTTTGATGAGTTCTATATGCATTATCTTACCACCCTTGTGAAGACGAGGCCTTACCAACTTCTTGGCAAGTGATCAACGTATCAATTGACAAAATGAGGAGGAAAGAAATCCAAACCACTGCCGATTTAATGAGCATCTTTAGTCTTTATGTTTTTATTTTGCTCTGTTTACTAAACGTTTGTGGTAATGGGTTAAATTTTTATTTATGTTTTGAAGGAAATGGGTGAATTTATAATGGAGTAGAAGAGTTAAGGCTGCTGCTCAACTCTAATACTCCGTGTACTAATTTGGCCCACTTTTTTTTATGTTGTACTGAGTGGTTG
>JAIUZE010023213.1:0-17531 GCA_022085475.1 Heliosperma pusillum
GTTTTATTTATATATTTTGGAGAGTTTTTCTTAAGAATTGTATTGGAAATTTTGAGATAGTTTTGGGATTGAGCATCTTTACATATGGATGGTTCTAGCTTGACTTAGCCCCACATACCATAAATCATTTGTTCCCCTTTCTAACCCATTTATTATTAACCTTCTTCTTACCTATGACTTCCTTTTCATGCTTGCATTTGAATGTTTTTGCCTTGTAGTTTTGAAATTTTTACCATATTAGATTGCGGGCACACTCTCATGAGTCGAGGATAGGTGAGTGCTACTCACAAAAATCCTTTCACAATAAAATGAGTTTGAGAGTATCGTAAGAGTGCATAAGTCAAAAGATCATGCAAGAGCCAAAAAGTTCAATTGAAGTCTTTCATGCTACATCGCCATGTAAATCTCATCCATGTTTTTGCATTATCCTTATGCCCATGTTGTTTCGGGATTTGAGTCATTATGCTTGATAGTTTAAAATTGGATATTGCAATTGTGGGGACTTCATTGTTTTCCTCTCTTATCTTAGTCTTATGTGCTTGCTTGAGGACAAGCAAGGGTTTAGCTTGGGGGAGTTTGATATGTCTAGTTTTTATATGATTTTACTTCCTAATTTAGCTCGATTTTACATGATTACTATACTTTGTTTAGTATTTTTATGATCTAATTACGTGTTCGAGGTGCATTGCTCGTTTTTGCTATGTTTTGTAGGAATCTAAGCATTTAGAGGCTTTTTCCTAACACAATTAGCAAACACCAAAGTCCAACAAGCTAATATGGACCATGAAAGCAAGAAGACAAGCCAAGCATGAATATTTGTCAAATGGATTGAAATGAAAATGAAAGAAAACCAAAAATGAGGCCCAAAGCAAGGAGTCCACAACTCAAGCATAGGATACTCTTTTAGATGCTCAAAGAAACCCTACACTATGCAATTAACCGGAGAATTAAGGTGTTTAAAGGCATAGCTTAGGATTCCTTAAGCATTAAATGGAGGAATTAAGGCAATGTGCCCGGATCAAAGAGGCCCCGATCGGGGCCTGGGAACCCCGATCGGGGTTTGGCTTCTGTGACTTAACCGTTTCAAGTCCCCTCTCCCTATATAAAGGAAAGGGACTTCGACACTTGGGGATATCTTTTATCATCTTTTCACTTATCTTTCATCATATATTTTACTCATATTTAACATATCTTTCATAGCTTTAGCACACAAGTTTTTCTTAGTTTTATAATTAGCTAAACTTTTAGTTATTACTTTGTCAAACATTTGGTTACATTTTGAAGTTATATTGCAATCTTTCTATTCAACCACTTGGGTTATTCGTTCTTCATTTCCGAGTTGTATTGCTCTATTGCGGTAATCCTAATTCTAGTTTTATGTTAGTAGTCATTTCCGTCATTTACCTTACGAATCATTTAGTTAATCGTAGTTTTTAGTTAATCATAGTTTCATTGTTATCTACATTAGTTTTCATTCACTTAGTGTAGCATATTTTATTAACAAGTTATTTTCATTTATAATTTCATATTCATCATGTTTATTATATCAAATAGTATTAGTTTAATTATCAATATGAGTGAGTAGTTTCATTTGTCTAGGGATTAACGAAGCCATGCATAATTAGTAAATTGTAAATGTTAAAATAAGGATGAACTAATATTGTTAAATTGTTTCTATCACATCCTTGTATTGTTTTGTTAATCTTAGTTATTTGGCCAATTGCATCGATTAAATTTGTTAATTCATTCTATAAGTCGAGAGGCACGGAATCGGATTAGACTAAGCATGTGTAGTAGGACGACTCTAGTTATAACGAAAGTACTCTAGGACTCGACCTAAGGTTGACACTAATATCGAGAGGTGGGTGTCTTAAGCCTAAACAATTAACAATATTAAGAATTCCTATGTTTAACATAAGCATTTACGTATTTGCATGAGTGACCCGACTCCCCTAGACTCTTTTAATATTATCGATTTGCAACATAGTTAGCTAAACATCATACCAAACCAAACTGTTAAACCGACTTGATAGTAGTCCATTCATAGCATTTCATAACGAAATTCCCGTCTCCTTGTGTTCGACCCCTCGTACTACATTTATTTGTGTCTAGGGAAATTTATCTTTGCATAGGTGTGCGATATGTCCTATCATCTGCAATTTAACATGCGATCGCCATCATTAAACAAGTTCTATTCAATTATCGTAGCCTATCTTTGTCTTAACCCGGTCGGTGTTAATCCTAATTTGCGATACTAGTTAATTAATCCTGGCCAGCAATTAAGCAACTAGATTTAAAACGATAATCAAACGATAACCATGCTATTGCAATACAATTAATTAGTCTATCCCTTCTAACAATCCTAAATCCCCTTTCAACCCTAGATAAGAATTTAGCTACTCATAACGATATTAATAACAACGATAATAAATAAAGTAAACATGATTAACAATAATGAAAGGATTAACAAAGAATAATTAAAGAACTAAAAACAAGCTTGAACTAAAAACAATAGTCTTGATGAATCAATCCAGTAGCAAAGTAAACAAAACTCAAGTTTTTAATATTAAAGCGTACCCTAATTGTGATAGACGAGTTTTCCTTTTATAATAACAATCTAATTAACAAAAAACTAATTTAGGAAATCCGAAAGCTGTCAAACACTAGGTTGCACGATCGAGCAAAGGTAAATCTGCTCGATCGAGCATGACGTCAGCCCGACTCGATCGAGCAGAGTGATGTTGCACGATCGAGCATCCTTCAAATGGCTTATTTCTTCGTTTTTCTTCATTTCTTCTCCACCGCTCTCGATTCTCGTGCCTAACCTTCTACGATCTGACCCCGCTATGCTCCATACCAACTCAAAAAGCTCCAAATGCATCCAATCTGCATTAAAACATAATAGAAGCGGCATAATCAATATTCTAGCTAAAATAGCATAGAAACAAGCAAGGAAAGACAATAAATTGAGTCTTATGTATCTAAGGGAAGCATAAAATATGTAAATAAATAGTGATCATCAAACTCTCCAAAACCAATCCTTTGCTTGTCCCTAAGCAAAGCATTCACCACTATACAAGGACAAAGATACAAATGATGAATGAAAAACTCAAAGCTAATGTTAATGCACATAAAAAACACAAGCTATCCATATCTATAACACAGTAATGCCCAAGTTGTACCAATAAAACAAATTTAAAGGCACGTGAAAATAGAAAACGCAGCTCATGTCCCAAGATTTTACATGATACCGTAGTATAGACAAAAACCAAATACCTTTCAATTTTGTAAGGCTTAATTAGTCGGATTCTCGCGGATTCAATCATGCATTGATACGTGTCGTTTGCGCATACAAATTAACAATTTATTTACCTATCTAAACCTCAAAAATATAAACATAAGTAAAGGATAAGTAGGGTCGATCCCACGGAGAGACTGGAAAAACTAACTAACTATCTAGTAATATTTATTAACTAACTTACATGTATACTATTATTTACGGCTATTAACATAATTACGATAAAGGGGGTTTCATTAGTGATTTTAACAAACTAACATAACTAAATACGAATATCTAAAAGTGAAGTTGAATACCCGATTAAGCACATATTCATATGGTAATTTTAGCTTGTCAACCGATATTTGTTTACGTCAAATCTCAAGTTAAATATATAGATTAACTGCGGAATTCAAGATAACAAGAACTCCCTATCTTCTCTTAATTACAACCGGCCTGAACTAAGCCTAGACCGATTCTAAACTAACCGACCGATGTAGATTTGTCATACCCAACTAAAGACCGGATTAGAAGCATTATTGAACCAAGAAGACATAATTAATCCAATTAATCTCTTAAGTGTCGTCACTACTTAATTGATTAAGTGACCAAATATTACACCAAACCTAAACTAACCCCAATTTGCAGAGATTAATTCAAATTTGTTGCCACTCGTATTATACAACTCGAACTAAGGCAGAATCATATAATTAGCATAGTTAGCAATTCCAGACCATAATAAGATAACAAATTATAAACTGAAATTGAAACTTACAATTAAAACGAGTAAACTTTGGATACAAATAACCGAAAGATTAACAATAAACAACGACGATTTTCAAATACTAAAATTAATCAACGAATTCAATCAATAAATTAGGTACAAGAAGAATAAGAAGAACTTATTTTTATTGCCCAGAACACGTGACTCGACCCTCGGATATAACGCCTCCGATCGAACCGTAATCCACCCGTACTCGAACGTGTACTAAGACGGCATCCGAGAACTGCTTCATCTTCATATTGAGACCCAACTGATTGAACCGTCACTCGTTTCGCTCATCTTTCTTTATTAAAGATATATGGGTATTCACCTCCTTATTTCTGACGAAGGACTCGGGTATTTATACTTGACTGGGAAGGTATTTGAGAATGATAAAGGATCAATTTTGCAAGGAATATGATAGATTTTTGTTAAGGAATATAGAAAGAGATCGATTTTGAGAAGTTGAGACGAAGTAGAGTTTCCATGGTTGACCTATTGACTTCCCAGTTCCAGTAGCTTCTCCCCTTCTCTTCTGTCTTTTTCTTTTCCTTAATTTTCTTCCTGTTTCCTCATATTGGGTTTGATAACTTAGCCCAAGTGCTACTTCAAACCAATGCTTTTATTTAAGTTTGAACCATTAACATTTCATTTGTTTGGTCTTGTAAATGTACCGGCCCATATTCTTCTTGACTTCGATAGAGTCGGACTCAGAATGAGTCTCATCCCTGTTTTAATCCAAAAATACTTAAAGAATCCATTTAACATGTAAAATAATATATAAGTAATAAAATCCCGATTATTTCAAATTTGTAACAAGTAGCTCAAACAATGCGATAGACGACCACAAAAATATATAAATAAAGTATATAAATGTTAGTAAATATCGTCTTATCAAATTCCCCCACACTTAGCTTGTTGTCGTCCTCGACAATGACAAAACATGAGCCTAAGATAAATTAACAACCTCAATGATTTTAGACAAACCAAAACAAGTTTATCGACGACAAACTAAAGCATTTTTAGAAAATAATTTAAAAATTAGCAAAGTTAACGGAAAACATTTTTAAGTTAGATTAGGAAGTAACGTATACAAAACTTTCCCTCCACTCCCAAACTATACAACTAATTAAATAACCAACATAAATATTTTAAACCGCTTCTCTAAATTATAATTATAAATAATTAGCAAGACACTCGGTCCAACTACCATTGTGCACACGTGCAAGTGTATTGACTCGTAGAGATGGATTTTGGCAATTTAAGGTCGTAATGGGAAATTTACTTTCTTGTACATTTAGTACGAGGATCGTTCTCCCTAGCATTCAAGTGTATCCGTCCCTCAACGAAATTACCACCAGTTTCATCAACACAAATTCACTTAGTTTTTTTCATGTTTTTTTTCAACTCATTTGTTTTCTCTGTTTGTTCTTTCTGTTTTCCTTTTTTTTCTTTTCTTTTTCCTTTTCATATCATTTTTCCAACATCCTCCAACTTCCAACTTTCGTAACCATCTATCCAGTAACCCTTGTAGCGAGCTTTCGACCAATGGATCCCGCCCGTCCGGACAAGTCATTAGGCATTCTCCCAGTACAATGACTGGGTTCCCCTAAGGATCTAACTACTCGAGCCACCGGATAGAATATTTGTATAAATGAGGTCAAATAATCTCCCTGAAACCCAGATTAGGAGTCACCTATGAAAGTAAATTAGCTAAAAGACCGGCTTACACCCACACACTAGATTCAATGAAAGTGTAAATAAAGGTAGCCAAATAAAGTGCTTCATAGTTTTAACTTAAAGGAGACTTAAAATATGTATGTCACCTAATTAATCAATCCAAACTCAAAATGGAGGAAAGACTCATGTATACACGACTTCAAACATATATTTTTTTAATTTCTATAGACATTAGTGAAAAATAATTTTTAAGTTAGTATTTTTTGAAAAGGTGTTAGATTAGAGTTCGTCGTCGACTCCCTCGTCTTAATGTATAGTCCAATATGCACAGAGGTTGAATACTTATGCATATTATTTTAACAAGATTTCAGCACGTTTCAAAGCTTAACAAACCCAATATTTCTAAAAGTTGAACAAATTATATGAAGCATCAAACACCATATTTAAACACACTACAAGAAGAGTAGTCATTTGACATACTTGACGCAAACCAGAGAGCAAAACCACATCAATTTTGAATTGAACCCAAAATTTAAGCTTGTCTCTCCCCCACACTTAAACTCGACACCGTCCCCGATGTCGGAATAGACACTGAGATTAACAAATTTAGCATAAATAAAATAATAAAAGGGAATGAGGCACTTAGCGGATTCAATCGTAATAGACAGGCATGGTTTTGTTTATTTGTGATTAGTAGAGTTTTACCTTGTCTTTTTCTTTTTTTTTTCTTTTCTTTTGTCTCGAGGAACACTTGTTCCTTGAGCTTTTTCTCACCTTTTCCTTGTAGTATAGTGACTCTTCAGGTAATAGGAATATTTTATTTCAAAGGGATTGCTTTATTTTCTCTCAATGACTATCTATTTCCAACCTCCACAATGCGAGAAGGAGTCTTTCCATGAATACCTCGACCGATTTTATAGCTATCATAACCATATTATCTCTCTTGGGTATACCCTTGATGAGACCTATATGAGACATGTCGTGCTTCATGGAATGCTCATTGAATGTCGTAACATGGCTATGCAATTGAGTGGTGGAAGTCTTTATCAGAAGAGAGGAGAGGAACTTTGGATTTTCTTGAACTTTATGGCATCCCAATCTCGGGAAGAAACGCACCGTATATGATCGACTTCTAAGGGCATTGACATGCTTTTTAAGGCACAAAGAATGATTTTCATTAATAAAGAGTCTAGCAAGACATTTAAATAAAGCTTCGCGGGAGGCAACCCGTGTTTTATTATATTTTTTTATTTTTGTTGGACAATTTAATAATGTTAATTTTTAAATAATTCATTTGGTTTTGGTTCTAATAGCTTTGACAATAAGACAATAATTTTATCTAGTATTGTAGTAGTTTGTTCATCACAGGTACTTGGTGTTTGGGTTGTATTTTGCCCCCGTTTTCAAGCTAGCTTGGGGGAACTGCTGCACGGTTGTATGTTTTCTTCTCTTTCTTTACCATTTTGTTGAGTCGTCCCCCATTCCTTTGTTGGTTATGTTGTCCTTCTTTGTGTTTTCTGCGCTTAAACTCGTTTCGCACATTGAGGACAATGTGTTATTCTAGCTTGGGGGAGGGATTTAGTTTGTGCCGTTTATTTAGTCTAGTTGTTTATTGAATTTGAAAAATCCAAAAAAATTAAAAAATTAAAAAAAAAATTAATAAAAGTTGTGTGTTTTGTCCACCCAATTGTGTTGTGCATAATGTCATTCCTCAATGCATTTCCCTTATTGTAGCTTTTTAGCCAATGTTTCACGCTTTTGACGGAATTTTTCATACATGGGGATGTCTTGTACACAGTGGGTGAGGGATTGATTTTAGACATATTAGGCTTGATCTTGAATTTGGCAAACTACATATACGGTAAGGTAGAGCCTCCAGTGATCGGTACATCTATACCCGATCCCAATTAGGTGTTTGTAGTTTCTCCTTATGATTTGCGTCACATCAAAAACGCACAAGTATGGTTTTCATTCCATTTCTAGTGAGCATTACATTCATGATTTAAAAAGCATTTGAAGCCATTCACTTTGAATCCATTGCCTAAATTTAGCCCCTTTTCACATTGTTTCACATTTCATTAGCTACATGTAAACATTTTGCCTACCTTGTTAAGTTAGTAGCTATACCGTTTGTGTTTGGGTGCTCATTTGGGATATTATTCAAGTTATGTCAAAGTGATCTTGATTGGACGGAATTACTGATTGCCGTACCGGAAAAAAAAATGAAAAGAAAAAAAAATGAAAAAAAATGATGTTGAATATGAAAGAATGGAAAGAAAGAAGCATGTATTGAAAAGAGAAAAAAAATGGTTTATGAAAAGGAGAAGAAGTTGTGAGTGTTATTTCCATGATCTGAAATTCAAAAAGTTGGGAAATTCACTCTTGTGTTGTCATGAGTATAAGCCAATTTGCTATTTTTGGCTTAGTTTTATTTTCTTGGGAATGGTTCCGAGTTTTGATTGAGCATCCTTGCATAATTGGTATGTTGCTAGCTTGACCTTAGCTCCACATTACCATAATTCATTTGTCCACTTTGTTACCCATCTCCCATAGCCTTCTTCTTGCTTTTTCTATGCTTTTCATGATTGTTTTGACTTGTAGTTTTGGAATGTTTACCATATTAGATTGCGGGCGCATTCTCATGAGTCGTAGATAGGAGAGTGCCACTCAAATATAAAATAATATTTCCTTGATTTATATAAAAATTTGAGTGTTGAGTGCACCGTGAGAGTCCATTGTCAAAAGATCATGCAAGAGCCGAAAAGTCTATTTGATGTTCCTTATGCTGCGCCGTTATGTAAATCTCAACCATGTTTTGCATTTTCCCTATGCCCACGTTGTTTCGAGATGTGTTTCATTGTGCTCTATAAGCTACTTGATGGGATTTGCATTTGGTTGGATTTATTGTTGCTAGTCGCCCTTGTCCTTGTCATGTTTGTTATTGTATGCTTGCTTGAGGACAAGCAAGGGTTTAGCTTGGTGGAATTTGATAAGTGTTAATTTGTATGATTTTATACCCTCATTTTAGCTCGATTTGATATGGTTTATCCACTTTAAGAAGTGGTTTTATGAGCTAATCTCTCCTTTGCAGTATTTCTCGTGCTTTAATGTCATTTGTAGGAATTGAGTCGTTTCTACTTCAAATCCCGTCATTCGAAGGAAATATGAGCAAGGAGAAGCTAAGAAGGACGATTATGTGAGGTTAAGATGGCATGCTATAAAGATCTAGAGGTTCCGAGTCAAAGGGAACAAGTTTCAAGTCATTCCGAGCTCGTATGCACAAGTTGCGATGGTTTTGCTATTCGTCGACAAAAGTCGTCTCAAACCTCATGCTCCGACCCTTAAACCTTGGGGACATGATCAAGCTCAAATAGGGGAGGAAATGAGGCCCAAGAGGTGTTAGTTAGGTCCTCATTCGAATCTAAAGTCAATGGAGTCAAGGTAGATAAAGTCACGTACCAAGGGAAGATCAAACGAAAGTCAAAGATTCTGAACAGACAACATCCCTGATCGGGGATCCAAAAACCCGATCGGGTATATCTGCTGATGAACGCTTCTTGGCTCTTCTTCTACCAAGCCTTAATGGAGTGCTTTATTAGGTTGTCTAGGGTATGAATTTGGACGAAACACAGCAGCCTCTCAATCCTATAAATAGCCTATGCATCACACACAACTAACATGTACAAAAACCCTAGCCTCCACACAACATTAGATTAGATTAGTTTTTCTTCTTTCTCTCATCTTTCTTAGTTAGTTTAGTTTTAGTTTTCTCTAGTTTAGTTTAGTTCTAAGTTTTCTTCAATTGTATGGTTCTACTTGTAATTGGAACTCAAGTTTCCGGGTTTGCATTTCCTATTCAAGTTCTTATTCCATTTCAATCTTTGCTCATCCTTTCCGGTAATCTTTATTCTCGTGTTTACATTATAGTTTCATTTTCTTTCAGTATTTCTTTCATCATGTTTATCATTCTTAGTTTTATAATCTTAGTTTCCCTTTCATTGTTAATCATGCATAAGTAATCTTTGTTCTAGGGGAAGGGTTAACATGTCTAATTAATCTATATGTATAAATTGATTCCAGGTAGAATTGTTTTAGTTGTCTCTATTTCTTGTTTGATTCTCATGATAAACTTTGATTTAAGGCCTTAATCAATTGTCTATACTTGTCAATTTCCGTCTCAAGGGCGAGAGTCGAGATGAAAATTAAAGGACTGGCAAGAATAGTTTAGTGACCTAACCAGGCTGAGAGGACATTAGGACCCATTAAAAAGTCGGTACGAATCCGAGAGGAATATACCATTTAAAGACTTGGACAACTATGATTTTTCTAAACCCGTAATCAACTTTGCTTTTAAATTGATTAGCATGTGAGCCCCGATCCCTAGATCCTTTTCTTTATTGCATTGTTATCATTTTTATTATAGAATTTAGTAATTAGTGACAAACATTTGCCAATCGTACAAGATAGAGCTCTAACCATAACTATTCACAAGTATCTCCCGTCTCCCCGAGATCGACCCCTTACTTCCCTAACTGCATTTATTTGTTGTTAGCCTAGCCAAGGGTTATTTATCTTTGATTAGGGTATGCGACAACCCTGTCAGTCACTCGTTTCGCTCATCTTTCTTTATTAAAGATATATGGGTATTCACCTCCTTATTTCTGACGAAGAACTCGGGTATTTATACTTGACTGGGACAGTATTTGAGAATGATAAAGGATCAATTTTGCAAGGAATATGATAGATTTTTGTTAAGGAATATAGAAAGAGATCGATTTTGAGAAGTTGAGACGAAGTAGAGTTTCCATGGTTGAGCTATTGACTTCCCAGTTCCCGTAGCTTCTCCACTTCTCTTCTGTCTTTTTCTTTTCCTTAATTTTCTTCATGTTTCCTCATATTGGGTTTGATAAATTAGCCCAAGTGCTACTTCAAACCAATGCTTTTATTTAAGTTTGAACCATTAACATTTCATTTGTTTGGTCTTGTAAATGTACCGGCCCATATTCCTCTTGACTTCGATAGAGTCGGACTCAGAATGAGTCTCATACCTGTTTTAATCCAAAAATACTTAAAGAATCCATTTAACATGTAAAATAATATATAAGTAATAAAATCCCGATTATTTCAAATTTGTAACAAGTAACTCAAACAATGCGATAGACGACCACAAAAATATATAAATAAAGTGTATAAATGTTAGTAAATATCGTCTTATCAAATTCCCCCACACTTAGCTTGTTGTCGTCCTCGACAATGACAAAACATGAGCCTAAGATAAATTAACAACCTCAATGATTTTAGACAAACCAAAACAAGTTTATCGACGACAAACTAAAGCATTTTTAGAAAATAATTTTATAAATTAGCAAAGTTAACCGAAAACGTTTTTAAGTTAGATTAGGAAGTAACGTATACAAAACTTTCCCTCCACTCCAAACTATGCAACTAATTAAATAACCAACATAAATATTTTAAACCGCTTCTAAATTATAATTATAAATAATTAGCAAGACACTCGGTTCAACTACCATTGTGCACACGTGCAAGTGTATTGACTCGTAGAGATGGGTTTTGGCAATTTAAGGTCGTAATGGGAAATTTACTTTCTTGTACATTTAGTACGAGGATCGTTCTCCCGAGCATTCAAGTGTATCCGTCCCTCAACGAAATTACCACCAGTATCATCAACACAAATTCACTTCTTTTTTTTCATGTTTTTTTTCAACTCATTTGTTTTCTCTGTTTGTTCTTTCTGTTTTCCTTTTATTTCTTTTCTTTTTCCATTTCATATCATTTTTCCAACATCCTCCAACTTCCAACTTTCGTAACCGTCTATCCAGTAACCCTTGTAGCGAGCTTTCGACCAATGGATCCCGCCCGTCCGGACAAGTCATTAGGCATTCTCCCAGTACAATGACTGGGTTCCCCTAAGGATCTAATTACTCGAGCCACCGGATAGAATATTTGTATAAATGAGGTCAAATAATCTCCCTGAAGCCCAGATTATGAGTCACCTATGAAAGTAAATTGGCTAAAAGACCGGCTTACACCCACACACTAGAGTCAATGAAAGTGTAAATAAAGGTAGCCAAATAAAGGAGACTTAAAATATGTATGTCACCTAATTAATCAATCCAAATTCAAAATGGAGGAAAGACTCATGTATACACGACTTCAAACATATATTTTTTTAATTTCTATAGATATTAGTGAAAAATAATTTTTAAGTTAGTATTTTTTGAAAAGGTGTTAGATTAGAGTTCGTCGTCGACTCCCTCGTCTTAATGTATAGTCCAATATGCACAGAGGTTGAATACTTTTAAAACTTAATTATGCATATTATTTTAACAAGATTTCAGCACGTTTCAAAGCTTAACAAACCCAATTGTTGGACCAATTTCATAGTTTTGATAATGACATATGTTTACGTGATAATATGTTTTACTCGATATATCATATGCGTGTAATTGTGTGCTTTAGTCTTATTATAGCTAGCAACAATTATGAGAAGAAAGATCAAAGTTAGGCATAACTTTGATAAAGTTTGTGAGACAAAGTTATACCAACTTCAGGAATAACTTTGGAAGTGAACTTGGAAGTTATAGCTAACCAGGCATAACTGTAAGGAAAATCGCTTCAAACAAGATCTACATAAATCTACACAAGACTCGAGATGGAGGGTCTTTGTGATCAAGATGAAGAGATGATCCGTATACGGAAGATCTTTGTGAAGATTAGATAGTATAGGTCGTCATTCGGTAACTATTCCATTCGAGAGATTTTACGTTCAAAAGTTATATCTTTAGTCTATGATTTTGGATGATAAAATATTGATGCATGATTTTGGAAATAAAATGTTTTGAAATGTTTTCAAAAGTGAAAGAGTTTTATTTTTATATTTATCAATTATTTTAATAGAGAATATATTTATGAGATTCTATTGGTTAGTACTACAACTTATGGGTTGTCATGCTACCTAGGGTTTCTAATATATTCTATCTCAATTTGTTGTTAACCTAATTAGCCCACCTAGTGTTTGAGCCATCTAGGGTTTCGTGGAAACCTAGTATTGAGCCACCTAGGGTTGCGTGCCTCCTAGGGTTTCGTGAGCTAGAGGATTTCGGCCTCCATAGGTTTGTTTCCTTAGTTTACCTAATCTAGGATTCTACTATATCTTTACAACAATATTTTGAGATATCAAGATAAAGATATTTCTATAAGATAAACCAAATAATATTTTGAGATAAAGATATTTCTATAAGATTAGCAAATATTATTTTATGATAAGATAAGTATCTTTATTAAATATTATACTAGGGTTTTAGATCTATTATGATTCTTCTTCTATAAATACTCTTTCACATACTACTCTTTATTTGACACGACATACACGAAACACAATACATCACACGGCTATTTATTTTATTTGTGTTGATTTTCCAAAATCGTTTTAAAGCAAACCTTTGAGCAAATATTTATTATTTTTAGAGTTTGTTTTTAAAAGAGTTGTGCATCAATTATTATCAATCGCTCGAGTGAAATACGTTATTGGATAATAGTACATCATTATAAGCTTACAATTCTTTAACGAGAATTTGTGTGAGTTATATTGTACTTTCTTATTAGCGTAAGATAGTATAGAGTATTTAGCGATACTCACCTTGAGTTATAATCATAGTGTTGATTATACGAGTGGGTTGATAATTTTTGTAATCCGTAGAAAGGTACTAAAAAGTAATACCTATCGAGAAAGTGGACGTAGGTTTCAACTTGAAACTGAACCACTTCAAAAATCGTGTCCTCTCTCTTATCTCTTGGTACTTTTCGTTATTAATCGTTATCGCGCTTACTTTGATTAATTAATTATTTATTTTTAATTCATAAATCAAATAATTAATTACATATCATATAAATAGAAAAAGTGGGGCTAGTTTTTAATACTCAATTCACCCCCCCCCCCTCTTTCGTATTCGATCAATAGACTCTACAATTGGTATCAGAGCCTCGTGCTCTTGATTGCCTTACAGCAAGGAGTCTGATCCATTTATCTTTTTATTTTATTTATTTTCCGCTGCATTTAATTTTATTTTAATGGATTCCAAACATCTGAAGTGTCCCGTATTCGATGGGAAGAACTACAGTCTATGGAAAAATATGATGACCCATTTCATAAAAGGTAACGATTGGGAGTGTTGGCTAATCATTAAGAATGGTCCTAATCAATAAGGCTTAACGCTACATGCAACCTTCCCTCGAAAATAAAAGAAGATGACTATGTTGAGGCCCGATTATAAGAAAGCTGAGAAAAATTCAAAGGCTATTAGTATGTTGCAAAACGGCATGACTCATACTGAATTTGATCGTTTCTCATCTAGTTCTACTGCCAAGGAAATATGGGATGGTCTTGAGTTAGCTTATGAGGGGACAACTGTTGTCAAAAAGCAACGCATAGCTCTACTTATGCGAAAATACGAATTGTTCTCCGTGGAACAAAATGAATCGCTTGACAGCATGTCTACTCGCTTCTCCAGTATCATTAATGAATTGAAAAATCTTGGAAAAACTTTTGACTCCGAGGAAATTGCCAGGAAGATCCTTAGAAGTCTATCTAAACGATGGAGACCTAAGGTGACGGTAATTAAGGAATGTAAAGACCTATCTGACCTATCTTATCAAGAGCTACTTGGAACCCTAATGGCTCATGAGATTACTCTTGATGAAGATGCGGCAAATGATAGTAATAGCAAGAAGGTGGCTCTACAGGCCGAATCTAGTGAAAGACAAGATTCGGATCTCGAAGATGAAACAGTGTTATTTGCTAGACGTTTTAAGAAAAAGTTCTTTAACAAACCACAAGGGAAAACGTTTAACAACAACACCAACAAATCTTACAAGAAGCCAATTGAGTCAAAAGGGTCTCTTTCAAGTCGTGGTTGCTTCAAATGTGGGGATACTGATCACATGATCAAAGATTGCCCCACATGGAAGAAAATCAAAGACAAAAATCAACGAGACAAAACCAAGAAGGAATTCAAGCAAGTAATGATGGCTTATTGCTGGGGAGATCTCGACACAGAGGACGACGAATCAGAAAAAGAGGAAGTCGCCAACTTGTGTCTAAGCAACGTCAGTCTTGACCTAATTTCTGACAGTGACAATGAAAGCGAATCCGAGATGTGTCTTGTTGGCAACTCAGATTCAGAACCAGATTCAGAAGATGACGAAGAGGTTAGTCATCTTGAACTTAAAAAGCAAGTTAAGAATTTATCTAAGAAGTCTTTAATTAAGTATTTTGAAGAAACCTTAGATCATTGTCATGAGCAGAGTCTAGAATTGAAAGATCTTAAAGAACAAATTCTTGACATTGCTGAGGAAAACCAACTTCTTAAGGCCAAAGCTAAAAAGCTCAAGTCGAAAGTTATGGCAACTTCAGCTATAACTTCAGACAAGACAAATGTTGAGAAAGAAGCTCTTGAGTCTAAAGTTATAGCTAATGAAGCTATAATCTCAGAGTTAAAGCTCAACATTAAGCATCTTCAAGCCAAAGTTATAGCTAATGAAGCTATAACTTTAGAACTGAAGAAAGTCAATGAGCTTTTACAATCTCAAGCTAAAGCAAAGGAAGTTGTTATTCTTGATCATGAGAAAGTAAATTCTTTTCTTTCTCAGCAATTGAAAGATTTGAAGGCTGAATTCTCCCAAGCCAAAAGTCAACATTATGAGGAGAAACTTATCTTGAACAAACGTTTCAATGATTTTCGTGAAAATTTCAAAAAGAACAATCCCTCCAAATACTCGAATGTAGATCATTCGTCGTGTGAAAAAGAAATTCAGTCTTTGAAGGAATTGCTCATACATGCACGAAAAGTTCATGATAAGTGGGAAGGAAGTCAAAAGGTCTTAGACTTCCTTACCGAACAGTCTAACAATAACATGAAAAAAGGTCTTGGTCATGAATGCTATAGTCGTAGAGACCATGATAAATGCAAATCCACTCCTTCTGACCGTGATTTCAGAAGAAGGAAGTACGTCAATCTTTCAGAATATCTGATTTGCAATTATTGTGGTCACAACGGTCATGTTAAAAATAATTGTGTTAAATATGTGAACGACAACAAAAATCAAACTGATTTTGTCAAAGAACATGACGTGTCTAGTGTTAATGAGTCTGAACCTGAATCTCAACGTGATGAGATTAGAAACAATGAGTTCAGGTGGTTTTATGCCATGGCTTTCGATTACACATCTGTTCCTTCAAAATCTAAACCTTATGTGAATCAGAAGCAGTCGTTTAAACCTAATGTGCGTCGTAACAACAATCAATATAATAAACCTAGCAAACCCTATCCTACGAAGAAAAGAATTGTCAAACAGGTATGGGTTAGGAAGGATCAAATATATAGAGTCACTAACCAAAAAGGACCCAACTTAGCGTGGGTACCTAAAAGCTGTATTTGATTCTCTTGCAGATAATAGTGAAAGAAAACAATCTATGGTATCTCGACAGTGGATGTTCGAGACACATGACTGGAAACAAGAATTTATTTCTTTCACTAGAACCCTTCAACGGTGGCAAGGTCACTTTTGGAGACAACAAGAAGGGTAACATAATCGGTGTAGGTAAGATTGGTATATCTTCTTCACATGCTATCAACAACGTATATCTGGTAGATGGCCTTAAGCATAACTTGCTAAGTATCTCTCAACTATGTGACAAAGGCAACAAAGTCGTTTTTCATTCAAATGTTTGTCGTATCATAGTTGAAGGTACTAGTAACGTTATCTTAGAAGGCTTACGTAAACGGAACGTGTATATTATTGATTTAAACAAAGTCACTACAAGTTCCTTTACGTGCATGAAAGTCACTGTAGATGATTCATGCTTGTGGCACAAGAGGTTTGCCCACATCAGTCCAACGATTTTAAAGAAACTTAAGTCTTGGGATTTAGTTGAGGGTTTACCCTCCCCCCCCATTCAAATCGAACAAGAAAGATGTGTGACTCATGTGCCCTTTACCACAGTTTAGATTGACTCTCATTCAACGAAACGATAGTAAGTACAGAGCGTTCCCACTTAGTTGGTACACATGGATTATGTGTGGACCTTGAAAAGTTAGAAGCCTCGGTGGATCCAGGTCGTAGTCGTCCTAGTCGACTACTACTTCCCCCGGTATGTATGGCCTATCTGTTCTATTACTAAGAGAATGAAACTTTCGATGAGTTTGTAGTACTAATGAAGCTCGCCCAAAACAAGTCTGATAAAAAGTTAGTTTCCATTCGTACGGATCATGGCACCGAATTTGATAATCAAGCTTTTATAGAATATTGTAGGGAGAATGGTGTAGGACATAACTTTTCTGCACCACTAACCCCACAACAAAATGGTGTCGTGGAACGTATGAATAGAACATTAGAGGACATGGCCCGCACTATGCTCTTGTGTAGTGGCCTTCCTAAGAGTTTTTGGGCTGAAGCCATTAGCACTGCATGCTATGTGCACAATAGAGCTATGATTAGACCTATTCTCAAAAAGACTCCCTATGAACTTTTAAGAGGGAGAAAACCCAATATAGCTCACCTTCGTTGCTTCGGGAGTACATGTTTTGTCCATAATAATGGAAAAAGTAATGTGAGAACATTTGATCCACGAAGTGACGAAGCTGTGTTTGTTGGTTATTCTAATCATAGTAAAGCTTTAAAAGTTTTTAACAAAAGAACTTTGTGCATAGAAGAAAGTGTTCATGTTGTATTTGATGAAGATAATGTGCCTGAGCAAGTAGAACAGAATGAAGAAGAAGACATGAATGATCC
>JAIUZE010023215.1:0-17672 GCA_022085475.1 Heliosperma pusillum
CAAAAGTCAATGACGATTTAAAAAGTCAAGAAAAAGTCAAAGACGGTTTAAAAGTCAAGAAAAGTCCAAGATGACCAAAAACGGTCTTTTCATGAAATCTCTCAAAAATTCCAAATACGAACGCGGAATTTCAAAATACGACTCGGAACAAAAATTCCTATATTAAAAACTTAAGTTCTACTGAAAAGTATCCATAAGCTATTGCTTAAGCAAATTGGGTACTTTTCGGGTTATTACAGGTCCGGTTCACAGCCACCATAACCGGCCACTTCCACGGCCAACACCACCACCCATACAACTTAATTCTAACATGATTTTTCATTAACAACAACCATTTTAACAACCAATTTAACCATCAATCATACAAAAATCATTATTATGAAAAATCATTCAAATTCACCAAGAACACTAACATATGAGAAATTTCCTAAACAACATAAAAATCATAACTTAATAAAAATCATCAAAATTCATCAAGAACACTAACATATGAAAAATTTCCTAAACAACATAAAAAAATCATAACTTAATAAAAATCATCAAAATTCATCAACATGATAAAAACAACTCCTTATCATATTACTACCAAAATTCCATAAATCATAAAAACATGAACTAAAACAAAGATGAACCAAAAACTAAAGAAACAAAGGCTAAAGCTAAGTTACTAACTAAAACCATAAAAACCATAACATGAACCAAAAACAAAAGCTATGTGACATTAATTCGTCGAGTAAAACGGAATTGTTACCTTGGCTAGCAAAACAATTAGCACCAAAATAATAAGAAGTATATATATAATAAGAAACCCTCCTACTAATCTTCACCCAAAATATACGAGTCTCCAAACTCGTCTTCAAAATCTTCCCCTATAAGAAAAGACAAGAAAAACATTATTAGAACTTAAAATATAAATTTCCATAATTAAAGTGTTGAAAACGATCTTGACGGAATTTAAATTAAACCGTACGTGAAGATGAGGAGCGAAGAGGAGATTCTAGAATTATAAGTTAGGACGGATTTAATTAAGAAACGAAGATTTTATGAAGGTTTTGCTCAAGAACGATGAAGAACAAAAGATGAACGACGAAGAACACGAAGAACGATTAAAGAAAGTGATATTTTGATCTTTATTTGATTTGTTGTAAAAATGAAAAGTTGTTTGTGAGTGGAGTGTGTGTGTGAGCCGTGTAAATATAGGCAAAATAAAGAGTCGGGTTTTGAAATTGTTGTTACGTAATTGACTCGCGTTTAATAATTATTTTACGGTAACCGATTAAATATAATTAACGATAAAGTTAATTACACTAAATATCAAGATATTATGATATTGTAATGAAAAATAATGAAAATATCAAGCCCTATTAGAGGGTGGATGAGCCGTGTGGTTTTGTGCTAGACGGGTCAGTTTTGTAAACGATTTGCGTAATTTTCGTTAACTGATCGATAAAGTTAATAAATATCTAGATATTTTGATTAGTTTAATCAAAATAATTAAAATATCTATTTGTGAGTGGAAAGCGATGACACGCGCGTGTGACTCATGCCAAAGTCGAGTTTCGATTTTGTTTCACGCTTTACGATGAGTCGGGAATAGTTAAATGACGTTCGGTTAAAACCGTAAACGTTATTCTTTAAATTCCGAATAAATTCAAAATAATTATATTAAATTATGATAAATCTTAATAAATCTAAATAAAAATAAATCAAAAATATTATTTTTTTAAATAAAATTTCGGTCTTCAAACTTATGAGACGAGTCGGGAAAAGTCAACGGAAGTCAAAGTTGACTGAAAAGTCGAGAAAAGTCGAAGATGACTTAAAAGTCAAGAAAAGTTTATGACGACTTAAAAGTCAAGAAAAAGTCAATGACGACTTTAAAAAGTCAAGGAAAAGTCAAAGACGACTTAAAAGTCAAGAAAAGTCAAAGATGACTAAAAACGGTCTTTTCATGAAATCCCTCAGAAATTCCAAATACGAACGCGGAATTTCAAAATAAGACTCGGAACAAAAATTCCTATTTTAAAAACTTAAGTTCTACTGAAAAGTGTTAGTAAATATTTTTACTAGAAAAATTGGCATTTTTCGGGTTGTTACAAAAGATAGCTAGGTTCCTAGAAGGCTTAGATGAAAGGATCTCGAGTAAGGTTAGATTACAAATCATCTATTCCTTTGAGGAGGTCGTCAACCTATTTCTAAGGGTTGAGAAATTGGGTAAGCAAAAGTCTAACACCTCTAAGGCTCTATCTAAGACCTCATACTTCAAACCTTATGTTGGAGCTAGGATAGGGGAACCCTTGATCCCAGCCAAGACACCTATTGTTGTTGACAAGGGCAAGGGACCTGAAGTAGACCCAAGGAGACTCGCCCCATTGAGAAAATGCTTCAAATGTCAGGGATATGGTCACTTTGCCACAAAAAATGCCCTTCTTAAGAGAGTCTTGAGCACTCTGGAATTTTTCCATTGGAGGGAGGATGAAATCTTGGTGTGTGATGAGGAAATGGGAGATCCTGAAGGCGAGCCTATGGAGGGTTATGCACACATAAACCCAACCATTGGAAGAGGACCAAAGACACCAAATATTCAGGACTAGATGCACCATCAAAGGAAGGGTTTGTAACTTGATTGTGGATGGGGTCATTTGTACTAATGTTATATCCAAAACCCTTATTGATAAGTTGTACCTTGCCACCAAAGACCACCCATGTCCCTACAAACTTAGGTGGCTATACAAGGGAGCATAGGTCAAGGTAGACAAGCAATGTGTTGTGCCAATCTCTATTGGGAAGGAGTATGATGATGAGGCCATATATGATGTGCTACCTGTGGTTGCTTGTCATATTCTATTGGGGAGGCCATGGGAGATCGACCGAGATACCACCCATCATGGTCGAGACAACACTTACACTTTCATACTGGATAGTAGGAAGATCAGTCTAACTCTATTGCCTCATACTATCAAACTAAGTACACCACCTTTGAGTGAGTCATCCAAAGAAGTGCTGCTAATCAAGGAGTCTAAAATGGTACAAGAGTTGAATGAGAAAGAGCCAGTGTTTGTGATTCTAGTTAAAGGGGTTGTGCTTGTCATAAATCCCTTGTGATGTCCCTGCCTTGCTAGTACCAAAGAAAGATGGAACATGTAGTGTAACACCCCGGCCCAAACCTTGGGTCGGGAGCGGTCACTCATGATAGCTCTCCAGGCTGTGTACATGGCCCACAGATCAACACGGGTCCTTTCCAGCGCATTTTGTCCTCACTCATGCGCATCCCGGGAAACTTCCCAGGAGGTCACCCATCCTAAGACTACTCTCAGTCAAGCACGCTTAACTTTTGAGTTCTTTTACATGGATGACCAGAAAAGAAAGTGCACTTTGTTGATATGAGTAGTACTTTCAATCCTTTTAAGCACTAGTCATTTAAGCCTCTCAATGGACCTCTTTAACTATTGTGGGGTGTTACAATCACCCCCACTTGAAGAACGCAACGTCCTCGTTGCGCCTGGGAGCATAACCGCTAACCCAGAATCCTCCCCCGCTAGGTGGGTGACCCGGGTACTCCCGACCACAGGCTCACCACACGGTCGCAGGGTTGCTCTGATACAATTTGTAACACCCCGGCCCAAACCTTGGGTCGGGAGCGGTCACTTATGATAGCTCTCCAGGCTGTGTACATGGCCCACAGATCAACACGGGTCCTTTCCAGCGCATTTTGTCCTCACTCATGCACATCCCGGGAACCTTCCCAGGAGGTCACCCATCCCAAGACTACTATCAGTCAAGCACGCTTAACTTTTGAGTTCTTTTGCATGGATGACCAGAAAAGAAAGTGCACTTTGTTGATATGAGTAGTACTTTCAAACCCTTTAAGCACTAGTCATTTAAGCCTATCAATGGACCTCTTCAACAAACGTGGGGTGTTACATGTAGGATGTGCATAGATAGCATGGCCATTAACAACATTACTATCAAGTATAGGTTCTTAATACCAAGGCTGAATGGCATCCTAGATGAGCTCAGTGGGGCTCAAATCTTCTCTAATATAGATCTTAGGCAAGGCTACCATCAAGTGAGGATAAAGGCTGGTGATGAGTGGAAGACGGGCTTCAAGACAAAGCATGGGTTATATGAGTGGCTGGTCATGCCATTTGGGCTGTCCAATTCCCCTAACACCTTCATGAGGTTAATGACTGAGGTTCTAAGGCCATTTATAGGCAGGTTCATTGTTGTCTATTTTGATGACGTTCTAGTTATGGTTCATCCAAGCAAGAGAATCTACACCATTTGAAAAAATTATTTGAGATCTTAAGGCAGAACAAGCTCTATGGGAAAATGGAGAAGTGCACGTTAATTGATAGGCTATTGGACACCTAATCAAAGATAAATACCCTAGACACAAATGAATGTAGTAATAGGGGTCGAACACAAGGAGACGGGAGTTTCTATACAAGTTGTTATGGGGTGAATTCTATTAACGTCAGTTATCGATTGGTTTGGTTGGGTTTATTAAACAACAATAATAATAAAGGAAAAGTCTAGGGAGGTCAGGTCACACATGAAAATTATGTAAATGCTCAAGTCAAACTAGGAAATTGATAATAACGATAATTGTTTAGGCTAAAGACACCCACTTCTCGATATTAGTGTCAACCATAGATCGGGTCCTAACGAACTCTCGCTTTGGCTAGGTCGATCTACTAACACATGCTTAGTCTAATTCAATTCCGTGCCTCTCGACTTATAAAAAGAATTAACAAATTTAATCAAGGATTATGATCTATAATCAAAGACTAACAATACAATGCAAGCATGTGATAGAAACAACTATTTGATATTATAACATCTCATTTCAACAATTGCAAATATTATTTATGCATTGCTTTCCTAATTCCCTAGACAAAGTAACTACTCTTGCATAATGATAACTAATCTAATAACAAATGATAAATTAAACATGATAACTAACTAATAATGGAAATGACAAAGGAAATAACAAAATAATACAAGAACTAGAATTATCCCAACAAAGGAAATGAAACTTGGAATTGAAGAACACAATGGAACCAGTTAACTTGCAAATGAACTGGTAATATAAAGTGAAATACTTAAAGGAATTATTTGTAACAACTAATGGAAACTAAACTATTCTAAACCTAATCTAATGACTAATGATATTATGTAAAAGAGTGTTTTTAGAGTGTAGAATGTTGTCCAAGATTATCCCCTAATGACGGATTAAGGTTCTTATTTATAATAAAATAGGAGCATAACATAAAGAACTTAGGGGGACCAAACCATGATCGAGGTCGTGGGTATCCGGGTTAATTGCCTTAAAAGCCTTGGTTATATGCATGAGGAATCCAAAGCTTTGTCTTAACGCGTCTTTAATATCCGGTTAAACACACCATTTAACATACTTAGCATCCAAGTTGAGCATCCTATGTTGAGTTTGTGAGCCTCCAAATCTTGGGCTTCCTTGGACTTCATTTCTTTATTTGCACACCAACCAAAGTTGGTTTCTTCATGCTCGGGATTTCCAATTTCTTCCCGGAACAGCCCTATGTTTCCCGGAACACCTTTGCATGATCAATACTTGCTCTTATTAGCCTCGTGAACTTGGATGAATGCTAATTTGGCGGGAAAAATCTACCGAGTGCTTTATTTCCTACAAAATGTAATGAAAACACCTAGAACACGGAATTAGCTCATAAACACATTAATAGAAGTGCAATAATCAAATAAACCGAGATAAAATAAGGAGTTAAATTATATATAAAATGGACTATCATTTATGCAAGAGGAGCTTCACTTTATAGGGTTCATCATCTCTAAGGAAGGGGTCTCAGTGGATCCAGAAAAGGTCAAGGCTATCAAAGATTGGCCTACACCCAAGACCCTAACAGAAGTCAGAAGTTTTCATTGGCTAGCCTCATTCTATAGGAGGTTCATTTAAGGCTTTAGCTTTATCATGGCTCTTATGACTGAGTGCATGAACAAACGTGAGTTTAAGTGGACAGACAAAGCTGAGAAGTCCTTTGATACCATCAAGGACTTGTTATGACAATCACCTCTCCTAGTTCTCCCTGACTTCAACAAGTTGTTTGAAGTTGAATATGATGCAAGTGACATAGGCATTGGAGCAGTGTTAAGGCAAGAGCACAAGCTAGTGCCTTACTTTAGTGAGAAGCTCAACGGAGCTAAACTAAACTACTCTACCTATGATAAGGAGTTTTATTCAATATTCAGGGCCTTAAATCATTGAGGTCACTACCTTAAACCCAAGCCATTTGTTCTTCATTCAAACTATTAGGCCCTTAAATACATCAATGGCCAGCACAAACTCAACCCAAAATATGCTAAGTGGGTAGAATTCTTGCAATCATTCTCATTTTCTAGCAATACATTGAAGGCAAGGACAACATTGTGGTTGATGCCTTGTCTATGAGTTACATAATGTTGAGTTTCATGAAGCAAAGGGTGATGGGATTTGAATACATGAAAGAGCTATATGTGAAGGATCCTGATTCCAAAGATGAGTGGAATTCACCCAATAGGGCAAGGCAAGGGCATGAGGCAAATATACCATCCAGAAGGGGTTCATGTTCCATGACAACAAGCCGACTATGCATACCTAAGGGGCCTTATAGGGGATTGCATGTAAGAGAGATTCATTCCAATGGCCTAGCTGGTCATTTTGGGATCCAAACGACTTGTGACATACTACAAGAGCAATTTTACTGGCCTAGGATGTTGAGTGATGTCCAATATGTAAAAAAAAGGTGTGGTTCTTGCCAACAATCAAAGTCCTTTTTCCAAGATGGTCCTACACACCCCTACCAGTCCCAAATAGGCTATGGGAAGACGTGAGCATGGATTTTATTGTGGCCTTGCGTAAAACACATAGGGGCAAAGATTCTATAATGGTGGTGGTAGACATATTTAGCAAGATGACTCATTTCATTGCTTGTAGAAAAAATGAAGATGCCATAGGGGTACCTGACCTCTATTTCAAAGTTGGGACCTAATGCATACAAGATCAAGCTTCCGGGAGACTATGGTATCCATGACACCTTTAACATTGGAGACATTAGTCCCTACTATGAGGAATCATAAGAGGAGACGACTGAGATATTGAGGGCAAATCCTTCTCAACAAGGAGGGAGTGCAACATGAGTTGAGGATGCAGGGATCAAGCCACAACAACCCGGGGGAAATCCAGCTCACAATACAAGTTCAGGGGCCAACATGGCTTATCTTAAAGCATCTCTATGGGTCAATTCTATAACTTAGGGGTGTTAGCTACAAATAAGTCTAGGAGAGTTTTCTCTAAATTACATCAAGGAAAAACTTCTTCTAGGACACAAGTTTAGGGGTCCGGATTGAGCTCAAATCAGACAAGCATGTGCAAAGGTCAATTTTGTTTCCTTAAATCGAAAGGAAAGCCCAAAGGACTTTGTGAAAGTGTTGCTAACACTTTCACGACTTTGTGAAAGTGTTGCTAACACTTTATACTCAAAGTCAATGGTTCAAGCTCCTAAACCTGCCACCTTTTGCGTTGACCTCAGCAAGCAAACAAGAAGATCAGTCCATAGTATGCTTTATGCTTTATGTCAGTTGTATTTTAGTAATTAGTTGTAAGGCAAGGTAGCTGTTAACCTTGGCCTCTTTTGCTTTGTATTTTGAACCCTTGGATGTAAGTTGGAAGTCTTAGATGTATGATCCTTGGCCTATATAAACCAACCTCATAAATGTAAGAAATCATATTATTATGAACAAAAACCCGAAACATTGTTTCAAATTACAAACCATGTGCAATGCTTGAGTTTTGCTTCTGTGCTTACGCTTAAAGTGGTGTGTCTTAACTTTGTTGTGTGCTGGTTGAGTCCCACAAATCCAATATCAATTGTTGTGTGCTTTGGTAATGAACTATCTTGGTTACCCTTGCATAAGTCCATATCAATTACTAGCCAGTTTGTGAGACTTTGCTAGTCCTTTGTGTGTGTGTCTTAAAACAAGCCTAAATTCACTCCATGTGTTGTGTTTTCTGAGTAGTTTCACTTCAAAAGATGGCAGGAGACTATGAACTTATGAAGTTCTTCAGGAAACTGCAGCAGAATAATAAAAGATGAATAATTTGAGAAATTTATGCAATCATTTGCGTTCTTTCCTTAATTGTTGTGTGCTTATGAATAAAGACGATAAGCTTCAATTCGTGCCATCCCATGAAGTTCTTTGATATGTGATACTGGTTGATTAGAATGTGAAAAGATATTCCAATGTTTTACATTGAGGTTGTATTGTTTATTAAAAATTTTGTTCTCGTTGTGTAGCTTGATGTCGTCTTAAGTGGTTAGTCTTGTAAAAAACTGTAATGGGAATAATTGAAAGAAGGATTTATGCTACCATGTGCTAATTGATTACTATTTCAGCTATGATTAGGATGTTAATATACTCAAAATAAAACGTCATATTAAGATTATACTTTAAATTAAACATGACTTTGTATTTGTTGTTTTCATATTATATTGCGACAAGCTAAACTAACATGTGACATATTTAAGAGATAAAGATGGTGGGATCCCTACGCGCATATCTCGGAAATAAGTTGGTGTTTAAATTCACGTAATGAGATAAAAAAAAGGGAAGTATGGCTACCAAATTTGTATCTACTCAAACGAACGATTTTAGTTTGCTTGTGGCACAATGCTACATGCTAGTAGATTTGATGTAATTAGGTCTTTTTTTGGTGAACGGATGTAATGAGAGTGTAAGAGATTTAACCCATATTCAGATAATTAGTTATATATATGGTGAACGCATGTAGTGAGAGACTACTTTTTTTAGAACAATGATCGATTGAAATTCCGCAATGCTGAAAGCAATTGTGTAATGTGAAGCAATTGTGAAATGTGTCTCTACCACAAAAACCTCTATGATAACTAAAGCAACTAAGATAACAACTAACTTCGATGGTACGGCGAACAACATTACGACATGCATGAAGTCATACTAATTCTAATAGGCGAGTCACACTATCTTGGGGCGAGCGCGCCATTCAACAACTAGTACAGTTAAAAGCGAATATACTTATGCCCTTACGCTTTATCTTGCAAATTTTGGATCAGAAAAGAAATGTATTAGGATTACTTATGGCGCCAAGCGATTTTTGTAATAAAAAGCTTTAACAATTACCTGTGCCTCAAACTTGGAAAATTATATCATGGAAAATCCTAACTCTTACACTACCGGTATGGGGTGAATTTATCTAAGCGACAAATTATAATTGATAATATTTTCGCCATTTGTAATTCTACGGGCACTATAGAAATTATAGGTCACCTATTCCGTGACTGTGAGGTTGTCAAAATATTTTGGGTTGTGCGCTCGGAATCTCTGCGGATAATAAGTTTTAACTCTCCGGAAGATTGGATTACAAATTGGTGCAAATATTTCACTACATTTGATAATGAATCGCCAACCATTATTACTTTCCTTTCAATCTTGTGTGGTATAAAGAGTATTCTCAATAAGATTTTATTCGAGCATATTGCCTTCTCGACCCAACCCTTCTTCAGATTGCAAGAAAAGGAAGTACGATCGACTATCAAGGCTTTGGAAATATGAAAGGGAAATAGTAGAAGTCTTATTGAAACTGACAGGGAGGGATCTAGTTCGCTCAGAGATAAAATAAGGAATTACTACCCTTTCTTCATGATAGGTAAGGGTAGTAACTGCAATGCTATTCGGGTTAAAGTTCAACTTGCGTCAAACTTCGAGTCTCTAGGCATCTACTGGCTGGTTGGTATATGATTCAAATGGTAGTCAGGTGTTTTGTCACGCATAAAGGATTCTGGCTGAAAATGCTTCTCAAGCATAAGTTATAGGCATTCACGAGGTTATAAGATCAGACATCTACCATAACTGCACTCATTTACATGTGTCATTTGACTGCGTTCAAATTCTTCTCAGAATTGCGCGGGTCGAGCAACACCAACACAAGAATATTAGTGTTATTAAGGATGTGGAGTGGTTGCTTCCATCCTCTCATTGATTTTGTTTCAGTTTTATCCCACGTACCTTAAATAATCCAGCCCACCGGTAACTAGAGGTGCGTTGGACTTGTAGAGTTAGATTAATTTTACGGCGGCCAAAAATAAAAAAAAATATATTCATGTTGAGCCTTGTTTATAGGCTACAATAAATGTTTTTGTTGTTGTCGCATATAGCTTTAGAGAGTAGTAATGTAGATCCCAAATCATTTGGGTTTTGAGATCAAGTACGCTTCATACACAAGAGTCTTCTTTCACCGTTGGAGCCAAATCTACTTTATACTACGTAATTCGTATGTAATGGTTGTGCACTTGGCTATGATTGGTCGACAACAATATTAACAGTCCAACCGTTCAGGATGCACTGAAGTGATGAGCCTATTTGATTGAAATAAATTTATCTTCATTACATTATTACTTTTGTTTTTGGAAAGCATGTACCAAACAAATACAATCCAGTTTTGCAACAACCTCAGCGCCATATTACTAAAGATAAAGGTTAACTAACAGCACCAGAACGGAAGAGCCTCTAAATTCTAACTTTCTAACTATTAAATCAACTCCATACATTAAAGAGTATGTTACAATCCAAATTCTAAGTCATGTACCCTACCAGCAACACTTGTTCAAGAACCTGCAACAAAGAATACCGCCTCATTCATCAGCCGACTCATTTAAGATGCTAAACCTGTCGAGTGAACTCAAAATGCAATACGACAATAACACGCTAAAAGATGACAATAACGCTGGAGAAATACAGTTCAAGACTGACTCCAATTTCAAAATTTCAGTACTTTGCTACCCCGATCTCTTATGCAATAACAACTCATATTACTTTTAAAACTCACCTGTTCTCCACGGTAACACCAAAATAACACTGAACGAAACAAGTCACTCTTAAGACTCAATCGTTAACCAGTATATCTACCAATGACTAAAAATATCACTATCAGGAAGCCACATGTAAGTATGCAACAACCAATAGCACATCCAAAACAGAACTAACAAATCCATACAAACCTAGAGTCCTAGTACATTGTGACCCGCTCCTAGACGTCTCTACTCCGCACAATATATAGTTTATCCATCACACCACGATACGCCTTAACTTAGCTACTAAGCTATCCGTCACAACCTTCTTTGTCATCATTTATTCCACCCGCTGCGAATCTGTGATACACCTCAAGCAAAATTTTTGGCCACATGAAATTCATTCGGCTTTCTTAAACGGCTATGTCACAACATCTTCACAAATCACCAAGTAGTGGTCGGACATCTTCAAACTGAGATTCACTACAATGTACATTTTTTAAAGATACATCTCATTAGCATATATATCATTTACCATAAAAAAAAAAGCAAAAATATAGTCAGACATGGTTAAAGATTTTGCCTAGTTCCAATTTTAGTCGTCAAAGTGCATGTGGATAATTTCCAAGGGAAATTTAACCTCCCTCATTCATCGACTACTCTTAATTTGTTGGTTTGGAATCGTCAATCATCTTCAAATAAATAGTTTTAATTGTGATAAAATAGCATGCGAAAGTAACTTTATCAGGAAAGTCAAAAGAGCAATGACATAATTAAATACAATTACTAACCTAAATAGCATCAACACTTGTCCTATAGCATTAACGTTGGTCAAGTGTTGTGATTTGTGAATTCCATTAAATGACGCGGAAAGAAGTTTTGGAACATATGCTAATACTCTACGTCCGTGTAGTTGAGTTTTTGGTCAGAAGTTGACTACAATATTATAGTATTTAACTAAAATTAAATTCTTAAATATACCAATCGATAGAAATGTAAGATATGAAATATATATAGTTAGTTATCATTCGCACATTATTCTCACTAGCATGGAAGTACGAGTCTCGCACCCGTTTCAACACGCTAATAAGCATGTTCCAAGGTGGAACTCTGACCCATATCCGTCTCGGAGCAAGAAGTGTATTTGGACTCTTACTATCATAATTGTGGTGACGGTCTCCCAGGCTTAATAACTTACAAAGTATTGGGTGGTTTGATTTCTTTATCAAGGTATACCAGTTGTTATTATGGGCTACAAGAAATGCATCTGGTGAATAGTTATAAATAATTTGACCTTGCGTCTCACTTGCCGAATCTAGAAAAATGGTGTAGACGATCCGCGCTGCAGGTGTCCAAAAAACCGCTTCTTTCAGAACTTCCTTTAAGCCTTGGCTGTTGCTCATTCAAATGTAGTAGCTGAATCATGTATCAACACATGTTCGAAACCAATTAGAATCTAAATGATTAAGATTTTTATCCAACAAACATTTTGTAGCAAATACTTCACTGTTTAACCCTTGAAAACTATGAGGGCAAATAACATTAATTAAATTAGAATGCTTTAAAATCAAAGCACGAAATTCTTCATGAAAATCATATAAATTTCCACCTCCTGAACATCGAATAACTACATAGGATAAAGATGTTTCGTTATTTTGCGAAATTAAAAAATTTCCGTTTAGTTGACGAGCTATTAAATTATTAATATTATCAAACCGGTGTCTTGCCATTTGTAACCTACAATAAAGGAAATAACAAAAAAAATAAAGATTAAGAAATGAAACCAACTAAAGAATTTATAATAAAACATTTTCAATTAATCATAGTTTATTTACACTAAATGTTGTTCTACAATCACTACTACAATTTAGCACTTGGGCCACGATAAAAGTCGTGTCGTAACCGCTAAATTTCCGTGGCTAAAGCATATTGTCACGAGAATATCTTTCGTGGCCAAGTGACCTTGACTAACTGATAGCCACGGGAAAAAAAATACCGTGGCAAAAATTAAATTTTTAGCCACGGGAAAAAAAATATCGTGGCAATAATTAAATTAATTCATCCAAACAACATTTCGTTTCACCAATAATACATTTGTATCTATCGGATAAGCATCCCAGGAGGTCACCCATCTCATTACTACCCTTACTTGAGCACGTTTAACTGTATAGTTTTTATGATAACCTTCAAAAGATAAAGTTACATTTGATGATATAATAAGAATTTTGAATCCTTTTAAAATGATTGTTGTCTTTAAAAAATTATATTAACTATCACTTGAACATAAAAGTGATACTTGATTAACATATTTTTGCTGAAAAATACATTGTTTTGTCTAAAACATTTCAGTTTTTGATGTTGCCTTCCCGATTAATGATTTTGAGTCATTTTTTTGCCGCAATCAACAAAAATATTTTCTCGAGAAGGTAATTTAATCATGTTATCCTTTTTTCCCTTAATTTACGGACATTCTAATTTTATTTTCTATTTTACAAATCTTTTCATTTTTTTCCTACGCAAATTATTCTCTATAACCGTCGTATGTACGACGAGAAAGACGTGAAAAATTACTCTTTTTAAAAATAAAAATTAAAAACTTCTATTTTACAACTGTTAACCAAAAAGTGGTGACTCTATGCCAAAAAAAAAATTGTTTTAGAATTGAATTTCTTTTTTTTTTTCCATTTTTTTAAAACGTAAATAATAAATTACTCTTTTTTAAAATTCAGTTTCTACAAATACTTCTTATAAACACATTTACTAAAATAACTCCTTTAAAGTACACTTTCATAAAAAAAATTGATTCTCGATCAACTCCAAATTTTTATGTTATTCCGTCTTTTATTGAACTTATTCCGTTTGTCACTTAACCAATTGAAACTTTGAAACGTATGATTATTTAGACAAATGGAGAATAAGTTCAAACCAGTTAGTATAAGTTACCTGAATTGCATTTGGAATCAATTTTTTTTTATCAAAGTGTATTTTACACGAGTAATTTAAAAAAAATTACAAGTGAGTAATTTTAGAAAAAAAAAAAAAGATTATATAAGAAAGTAACTTCAAACTTACTATTATCTAAACAGATTTCTCTATCTTATTTTACCCCGTGATCGCTGATTTTAAACATATATTTTTTTCTTTTCTTTATTGATTTATTAATTTGTCGAATATTCTCTTTTATTTTCATTTTTTTGCGTACTTATTCTATTTAATCATTTTTTTTTATCTATTTCTCTTTTTTATTTTTTTCTAAAACATTAATCAAAGTTTAATTTTCACAAAGTAAATTTCATAATATTTTAGGTTTTGATTTCTAATATGAGATAATAAATAAATAACTTATTTAATTTGATATGCTATATTTTTAAACGTGATAAACCCTTTTATGAATATTTTTCAAGATTATAATTTTTAAATTAAAAATAATAAAAAAAATTAACATAAATTCAAAATTTTCATAAACCTAAATATTCATTTAGATAAATGTTTAAATTATCCTTGTTATGAAATAGAACGATTAAAAAAAATTGATTTGTAATAAATAAAAAACAATACCAAATTTTGTGTATAATTTTACAAAAGTTTCAATCTTATTAGATAAAATAAAAGAATACCAAATTTTATTAAATAATCAAGTATTTCAAAATTTTATATCTAAATATACATTGATATTATCTATATTTGTCTAAATTTCACTCAGCATTTGTATTTTTTTTTTAAAAAACAAGGTTTATGTTTTACTTAATATAGATATATCTTGATTAAAGTCTTGAGATATTTCGTCACTGAGTTAATATCTTTTTAGTTTTTGTATATAAGAAAATTTTATCCATTCAAGATTTTGTCCTAAAAATTTTAGATAGCCATACACTTACCCGTGGACGAACATAGAAATATCTGTGCAAATAAATTTAGGTGTGCAGTACCGGGGACGTAGCCAGAACTGAATCAGAGGCGAGGCCAGAATTAATCTTTCCGTCTTTGAGTTACATATGTTGACGAAATTAAAATACCTTTTATTTGTCTTATAATACTGTTGCCAGTTTTCGACAACACTTATCTCTTCAATATGTCTCAAAATGTATGACAATAAAATTACAAGTTAATAGATAAGTATTATATGAGAATATTAACAAATAAATAAAGAATGTGTATGGAACAAATTAAAAAATTAGCGCCAGGGTTAAAAATTACAATTATAATTTTAAAACTTGTAAAGTCAAATAATGGTAGGTAAGCTTTTTAATTGATAAAACAATCCAACGAGACGGGAAATGGATCAAGATAGTATGTATATTATTTAAGAGACGAACACATAAATAAATATATGTCCTACAGAATTAACACTATCTTTTGAGAGACGGGATAATTATGGATTGCGACTAGTTGTTAAGAGTCCTAAGTAAATACGGATTATGAGATAACTACTATAGAAACTACAACTACTAACGAGCTGGTAAACAAAAATACAAAGAGTTAAATATGCATTTCGAATGAGCCCTAGACATGTATCCCAGGTTTCAGATCCTAGTTCAAATTAACTAATTCCCGATTAGAATCAATTCTTTGGTCAAGCCTTTACACTACCCACAAACTCCTAATCAAAAGTTCAAAACAATGTTTTTATTGACATATTTTGTATCATAATCCGCAGATGGCTCAGTACTTGAAAAATGCTTGTGATTTGATCACCATTTGTGAAAGTGGATCCGTCAGGTTGGTGCATATGAGCATTCTCCGAGCAGTAACATACCCAAGTAAAAATACATATCATGCAATAAACTCATACCCACCACTATGGAGCAAAATTCTAATTGGGTTAGAATCAGGAAAAACGTTTTGAGTAAGATCGTCTTCAAGTAGAAGAAATTGAATTCTTAATCCCGAATTGTGCGCATGTCACTTACATATCTAATGCAATATGTGCTTTGTTAGTTTAGAAAAAAAGTCCAAATTTCCTTAACTAGAAGGTTAGAAAAGGGAATGGAGGAAGTATATAATAGTTTATGGTACCGTCCAAACACTAATTAATATTAAAGATTAATTGGGGAATTAAATTTCACACATAGTTCCTTATGCTTAGTTGTAAAGTAATTAATTACTTAACAATGAAAAACTTATATTTTTCAAAAGCTCACTTATATAGACAACACTATCTAGTTATCCGTACATCGCACAAGCAATAAATCTAGTTTATTATATATGTAGCAATAGTTTATGAAATTTTACCATATTTTTATTTTATTTTTTATAAAAAGATGTAAAATTATTTTTTAGATGAACAGCTAATTTCATATAAATTATTAAAGTTAAAATTAGTAATTTTTATGTGCGATTAATTGCATAATTTAAATATAAAATGCACATTTTGTTTAGATTTAAGCTAAAAATAAAAATTATGGTTAAATTTCACTTTTTGTTAAAGTTAAGGGGCTTGATTGCTACAATTGAAACTTAAGAGGCCTAATTTGACCATTGAATAAAGTTATGGGGTTAAATTGTCACTTTTGGAATTTTAAAAATAAGAATCCAAGTTTGTCGAAACGGAAACGAGTTTCACTTTACATGCAAGTCTTACACATGGGGCTAATATTAAAGACCAAAATATTGACATGTTTTAGGAAACTTGTCATGTGATTTGGTATGTATTTGATTCGTCTTTTAAGTTTAAAATTACTAATGTCCGTCTTGAACGAGAATTTGTGCTTTACATATATGCACAAAAAAAACATATATATGTAAGATTGGTAATGTAACAACCCGAAAAGTACCCAATTTTTATAGTAAAAATTTCTTAAGGATACTTTTCAGCAAGGTTAAGTTTTTAAAATAGAATTTATTGTTTCGAGTCGTATTTTGAAATTCCGAGTTCGTATTTTGAAATTCCGAGTTCGTATTTGGAATTTCTGAGAGATTTCATGAAAATCCCGTTTTTAGTCATCTTTGACTTTTCTTGACTTTTAAGTCGTCTTTGACTTTTCTTGACTTTTTAAAGTCGTCATTGACTTTTCTTGACTTTTAAGTCGTCATAAACTTTTCTTGACTTTTAAGTCATCTTTGACTTTTCTTGACTTTTAAGTCAACTTTGACTTTCGTTGACTTTCCCGACTCGCCTTGTAATTTTGAAGACCAAAATTTTATTTAAAAAAATAATATTTTAATTTATTTTTATTTAGATTTATTAGATTTATGATAATTTAATAAATTATTTTGAATTTATGCGGAATTTAAATAAGGTTTTACGGTTACTACAACCGAGCATCATTTTAACTATTCCCGACTCATCGTAAATCCCGAAACAAACCCGAAACTCGACTTTGGCATGAGTCACACGCCCATGTCATCTTTTTCCACTCACAATTAGATCTTTTAATTGTTTCGATTAAACTAATACAAATATCTTAGATATTTGTTACTTTATTGATCCGTTAACGAAAATTACTCAAATCGCTCAAAAACAGATCCGACTACTACCCATTTCTCACGGCTCTTTCCCCTCTCTTAGGCCTTGATATTTTCATTTCTTTTCATTAATATAACATAATATCTAGATATTTGATTTAATTAACTTAATATCTAATTAATTATCTTAGTATAATAATAAAACCCGAGTCAATTCCGTAACAACAATTTCAAAACCCGACTCATTATTTTCTCTATAAACACACGGCTCACTCACCACATTACTCACTAACAACTTTTCTTTTTACACTAAATCAAATTAAGATCTAATTAACACTTTCTTTAATCGTTCTTGAGCGTTCTTCGTCGTTCTTCATCCGTTCTTCGTCGTTCTTGAGCAAAATCATC
>JAIUZE010023216.1:0-30501 GCA_022085475.1 Heliosperma pusillum
AGACAAACCCCCGACCCGAGTCCCGCGACGGGTCATCAGTCAAAACGGGGCTGACTAGATCTTAGTTTGACCAAACCCGTTTGGTCAAACCGGCTAAAAACAGAGTCTTTACCAATTAGACTTGAACATAAAATCATCATATTCATTACATGTTATTTTATTAAAACTTCTAACATGTGAATTATTAAATCTTACGAAAACCCGCTTGACTAAAAGGATATCAAATTAAACTACGATCTCGTATTATAATTTCTAACATGTGAGAAATATTAACATTATGAAAAACCGTTTAATTAAATAATTTACTTATTAAAATTTCCCACTTGTTAAATATTACAAAACACGATAAAATAACAATAACTCAAAAACCGTCACAAATCCAAGGAAGGGGACCCACGGCTGTTTTGGGTCGTGACAAGAACCGGCCTAGTTTGGCTATTTTGGTCGACTTTTCTAAAACCGTTTCTTAATATTTTCCCGCATGCTTAACATATTTAAAACCCGTCAAAACAACAACAAAACAATCCAGTATCGACACAAACCCAAAGAACCAAAACACGGACCAACCAGACCGGGCTGGACCGGGTCTGAACCGGCCTGAACCGGCCTGGTTTGGCCCGGTTTTCCAGCCACCAAAACAGCCCCCTACGGCCACCACCAACATCAACTCTAAATTATTTCTAACATATTTTAATTAACAACATCCATTTTTAACAAACAATTCAACATCATTCATACTACAATTATAATTATGAACTAATCATCCAAATATGTCAAGAACACTAATCATGTTTAAAATTCCATACAACATAATAATCATAACTACTTATCATGTTACTACTAAAACCATAAATAACAATAACATGAACAAAAACAAAAGATATGTAACATTAATTCATCGAGTAACTCGGAATCGTTACCTTAGCTAGCACAAAATCAAGTAGAACCCAAAATAAGAACTAAAGAAATAAGAAACCCGTCTACTAGTCTTCTCCTAAAATATACGAGTCACCAAAATCGTCTTCAAAATCTTCCCCTATAAGAAATGACAAGAATAACATTATTAGAATTAAAACTTGATTTTCCATAATTAAAGTGGTGAAAACGATTTTGTCGGAATTGGAAATAAAACGTACGTGGAGATGAAGAGCGAAGAGGAGACTCTAGAAATATAAGTTAGGACGGATTTGAACAAGTAACGAAGGTTTTGTGACGATTTTGCTCAAGAACGATGAAGAACGATGAAGAACGATGAAGAACACGAAGAACGATTTTGATTATATTAAAGAAGGTATTAATTAGATATTAAGTTGATTTATTGTAAAATGAAAAGATAAGTAGTGAGTAAGTGTGGGGAGTGTGCCGTGTAATTATAGGGATTACAGGAGTCGGGTTTTGAAATTGTTGTTACGGGATTGACTCGGGTTTTATAAATATATTATGGTAATTAATTAGATATTATTAGATTTTATGATAGTTTAATCAAATATCTAGATATTATTTAGATATTATGTTAGTTTAATGAAAATATCTAATCCTAAGAGGACAAGAGGGAGTAGGCGTGTGGATTGACAGATAGCGGGTCAGTTTAAGCGATTTGCGTAATTTAAACTGACCGATTGATAAAGTTACAAATATCTTAGATATTATTATTAGTTTAATCAAAAGATCAAAAGATCTAATATGAGTGGAAAAAGGTGACATGGGGCGTGTGACTCATGCAAGAGTCGGGTTTCGGGTTTGTTTCGGGACTTAAGTTGACTCGGGAATAGTTAAATGACGTTCGGGGTTAAACCGTAAAACCTACTCTTTAATTCCCAATAAATTCAAAATAATTATATTAAATTATCATAAATTCAAATAAATCTTAATAAATAAAAATAAATTAAATTTATTATTTTTCAAATATAATTTCGGTATTTCAAATTACGGGGTGAGTCGGAAAAGTCAACGAAAGTCAAAGTCGACTTAAGAGTCAAGAAAAGTCAAAGACGACTCAAAAGTCAAGAAAAGTCAACGATGACTCAAAAGTCAAGAAAAGTCAAAGACGACTTAAAAGTCAAGAAAAGTCAAAGACGACTTAAAATGGGATTCTCATGGAATCTTGCGGAAATTCCAAATACGAACTCGGAAATTCCAAATACGAACTCGGAAATTCCAAATACGACTCCAAACAATATATTCTAAATTAAAACTTAAGTTTGCTGAAAAGTATCCGTAAAATAATTTCACTAGAAAAATAGGGTACATTTCGGGTTGTTACATCCGGGGTGAATAGAATAAGGGGAAAGGTGAGCTTCATCAAGAACTCGCTTTCTCAAGTCAAGAACATTAGGAACAAACAAACGGCCATGGAATCGAAGAACACCTTTGTCATCAAACTTGAAGTCTTTAGCTTTTCCTTCAAGAAGTTTAGCTTGAATAGACTAGTAGGTAGGATCATCAACTTGGTTTTCGCGGATCTCACGGAGGAAAACAGGTTCGACAGTCATAGCACCAACATAATCAAATCCACGTTCCACGAATTCCAACTTGAACTTTCGAAACTCAATACAAAGATCATCGGGTAATACTCGTATATCATTCAATGCATGAGAAGATTTTCTACTAAGCGCATCGACAACAACATTTGCCTTCCCTTCATGGTATAACAACTCAAAATCATAATCATTCACCAATTCCAACCATTATCTTTGTCTCATATTCAACTCTTTCTAAGTAAATATGTATTTCAAACTTTTGTGATCGGTGAATATACGACAATGAACACCAATAAGGTAGTGTCTCCACACTTTCAAAGCATGAACAACGGCGGCCAATTCCAAATCATGAGTAGGATAGTTCACTTCATGAACTCTCAACTGTCTCGACGCATAAGCCACCACTTTCCTACTTTGCATAAGTACACAACCCAAACCCATCTTGGAAGCATCACAATAGACATCAAAGTCTACTCCATCTTCAGGTAAAGTAAACACTGAAGCGGTAGTCAACCTTTTCTTTAACTCTTGAAAAGCGGCTTCACAAGCTTCATTCCATAGGAACTTGGTTTCCTTCTTCAATAATTGGGTCATTGGTCTAGCAAGCTTGGAGAAATCCTTGACAAATCTACGGTAATAACCATCTAAACCAAGGAAACTTCGGACTTCTCTTACATCAGTTGGAGTATTCCAATCAACAACGACCTCAATTTTAGAAGGATCCACCATTACACCTTCTTTAGAAATTACATGCCCAAGAAAGGACACATTAGGTAACCAAAATTCGCACTTGGAGAATTTGGCAAACCACTTCTAACGACGAAGAACACCCAAAATAGTCCTTAGATGAATAGCATGCTCTTCTTCGGTGTTGGAGAAAATAAGGATGTCGTCAATGAACACCACCACACACTTATCAAGGTACTCACTAAAAGTGCGGTTCATTTGGTCCATGAAAATAGCGGGAGCATTTGTCAATCCAAATGGCATCACCTTGAACTCAAAGTGACCATACCTTGTACTAAAAGCGGTCTTCGGAATATCGGCATCACGAACAGGAATTTGGTGATAACCGGATCTCAAATCGATCTTGGAAAAAGTAGAAGCACCATTTAGTTGATCAAACAAATCTTCAATCCTCGGCAAAGGATACCTATTCTTGATTGTAATCCGGTTCAGCTCACGGTAATCAATACAATGTAATTAGTTAATTATATTTACAAGGAGTTGTAAAATAAATTAAGTAGACATTGTGGGACCTATTATATATTGATATAATGGTAAAATATCACTTAAAAGTTAAGTATATATTATTTACTAATTTGAATCATATAACTGCTATTTGATAAAATTAACACTTAATTATACTAGATAATTAAGCATATGCTTATAAGTATTTGTGGGATAAATATCAAAAATCAAAATGGACCACATTACCTTGTGGAGGCTGGATACAAGTAGTGGAAAGCAATGATAATTGTTATTTTCTTTTCTTACACTACAACATGTGATTATGACATGTATGACACATGAACATGATCACATTAAGTCCTACACTCTACCTCCTTGCATAGGATTAAAAATAAGCAAAATATTGGCTCAAAAAGGAACAACATGACCGGCCATATGTGCCTATATAAGAACTTTGGTTGTTCATTTCATTTGCTCATTTTTCACTTTTTTTGCTATTTTCCTCCAACTTCTCTCTAAATTCTCACTACAACTAATATTCTTAATATTACTAGAGTAGTAATAAAATTAATATTAGTCACTTCTTGTCACTATATTTTCTAGACTTAAAATATAGTGATAGTTTGGGTTATATCATGGGTGCATGTTGGAAGGAGACTTTCTATATTTAAAGTTCTTATAAGGAGGTTCATCCTATTCTTTTTAGTTCAAGAACAATAAGGGAGTTTCTTATTGTGCCCCTTTAAACCGAAATTTGTCAATGTAACGAAATTTCATCTTATGTTTATTTATGCCTTTATATTTGCATGCATCTTACATAAATCATTAAATACTAAATTAACAAGTTAATTAGTAACTAATTATATGAGTCTAATTAGGGTCTATGGACTTTCATGTGGTATCAGAGCTAGCTTGTAGCATGCACGTTTATTTTAGGCATTTTTATTAAGTTATAAGATAAACAATAAAGTCAAAAATTAAACTTTAAATTTGATTTGGACGGGAATTTTTGGTGCATGCATACCTACTGACTTCAAAATGTTTGTTGTGAAATTTGGTGATTAGAAGGATTTATTTGCTATTTATTATGATTTATGTCTTTTAAATCGAGTTAACATGCAATTTTTGTGTGTTAAAAGTTAACTAACAATAGTTGGATGTTGATTCTGATCATGAACTTTTAAAATGATCTCACATGCCTGTCCTAAATACTGTTTGTAAAATTGCGTGATTTTTAATTAGATATTGCATGTTTATTGATTTTTATGAGATAAAAGTCGATAATATGAGATTATAATGTTCATAAAATTGAAACGTCCTTTTATAGTCATGAAAGTTTTTGATACAATTTACATTCTGATTTATATCATCTTGGTAAAATTTCGTAATTTGTTTCATTATTTACTATATTTAATGAGTTTTATTTGATACAACCGTTAAATACAAAGTTATTTGTTCAGAGAATTAATTCAAAATTTTGAGCAAATATTTTTTATTTTTGGAGTTCCTAGAAATGTTCCAGAATGTACAATGTTTTTTGTTTCAAACTTTTATGATGTTTAAATTTTATTTTGGGTTTATTTCATAAATGTTATGATTAAACCTCTATATTTAGGAAATACGATCAAATCAAACTAGTTAAATATAAACAAAATTAGTGGGGACTAATTTTGAGTTCTAAATCAGATTATATGTAACACCCGGAAATGTACCCTATTTTTCTAGTAGAAATATTTTACGAAATCGTTTCAGCAATTTTAAGTTTTAAATTTGAATTTTATGTTTCGAGTCGAATTTAGAATTTCCGAGTTCGTATTTGGAATTTCCGCGAGATTCCATGAAAATCCCGTCTTAAGACAAGTTTGACTTTTCTTGACTTTTGAACCGTCTTTGACTTTTTGTTGACTTTTCTCCTACACAACTCACACTACTCCTTAACCTAAATTTCATTCAACACAAAATCAAACACAAACCAAATTTTACTTCTTCCTTAAGAAACCTTGCCTCCATAACTTTTCGATCTTTGATTCATCCTAGCTCGTTCATTACTCGATAGAATTCACGTAAGTTCGTCTCATTCTTCTCCCCGTACCTTCCTCTATCCGTATATTGATATTAAAATCATCGTCTTTCTCGCTTTTTAATCTTTCCGTCTTTCTCAAGATGAATTTCATTCATCTTTTATGATCTTTATGTAGGTGGTGACCTCCAAGATCCCGACAAAGACTACTACCTTATTGAAGAGGAGCTTGACGATTAGTAGAGACGCTTAAAGGTAACGGTGAAGGGTTAGTCGGTATCATTTACGTGTTTTGCATGCTTTATATGTTAGAAATCGTATTTAGAATACGATTAGAAGCTTAGGAATCATGTTATGATTAATGAATGTTATTAATTGATGATTGATGATGATGATACTTGTGGTTTGATGGAATTTGATATGTAAAATGATGATTTATGATAATAGTTGATAATGGTTGAGTTTAGAACAAATTGGAGCCGTCTAGACTCGTTTCACGGTCGTGAAACTCGTTTCACGGTCGTGAGATGTCATTTCACGGTCGTGAAATGCAAGTCACGGTCGTTAAAAAGTGGCTGATGTTTTACCTTTGCATAACAGAGTGTTTCACGGTCGTGAAACTCATTTCACGGTCGTGAAACTCATTTCACGGTCGTGAAACCTCATTTCACGGTCGTGAAATACAAGTCACGGTCGTGACTTGTGCAGTTTCCCTGCACTGAACCTTTTTCGTAAAATGATCATATCTTCTTTGTTACTTGCTTGTTTGAGGCTTGTGACCATTCGTTGGAACGGTAAGAGGATAAGTTACCACCTCGATTTGGAATTTCTGTATTTACATGTCTAGAACTCTAGTTATGACAGTTTGAAGTGAACCCTTGTTTTAGTTAGTTTCCAACCTCGTTGTTTGGAGATAAGATCTATGTTACCTATTTATTATGCTTCCTAAACTTGGTCTAATGCTTAGGTATCATGTATTGATTCATGTTTTGGATATATGATATTTTCCTTCGCTTGTATCACATGTTTTGTGACGGTTTTTGCTATGTCCCACTCTGAGTCGGAACGGAGACGTATCCTACTGCTTAAATGCATGTGTTAGTGGGCATACGACGACGTTGTTGAGAGTTGAACGCTATGCGTTGTTCGACCCGGCCGTCAAATGTTGTGTACTTGCGAGGTGTTGTTATTTGCATATAGCGTACCGCATGTTATGAGGCTTGAGCTCGTTTTCCGCCTCTTTCTTGAATTGATCTACCGAATTTGGGGTACTTGGCGTCCTGTGTAAGACCGAGTCTTGGATGCGAAACGTTTTATCGCATGTCGAATCGGAACACGTTATATTCCGAGATCCTGGCCAGGTTTATACTAGTACCGTATTATTATCGTCGTGCTACCAGAAGGAAATTAGTCTACATAGGCGAAATGTAAGCATCGCGTATGAGTTCAGGGAAATGTGATCCCGTGGATGCCTGTTAATCATACTTGACTTGTACACGATGCTAGTGCGTTTCATTTACCGTGAGAGATGTCGTCTTGTGTCGTCTTTGAATGCGTGATTTCATGATATTGTTCATGGTCATTGCATGATTGGACACCGTCATTGTCTTGGTTCGTGAATGGATGATAATATGTTGGATTCATTGTGATCATCGCATGACTTGGCATGGTTTGTTTGTCGAGTCTCAATCTTATCAAACTTATACCGCTAACGGTGAGATGCAAGCCCTAGTGAGCATATTCGGTTGCCTAAGAGTGTCTTCCCCGAGTCTTTGTATAACATGATGGATTCGGATTTGTATTCCATATGCTCTTATCATTATATATTGAATTGCCTATCTATCCTTATCGTATCTCACATGTATATCTATATATGCATGATTTTACTTTTGTATTTCCTTATATGTACGTTTGATGTGATATGGCTGGGAGAACCCGGAGTTACTCCCCACTGACTGTAGCGTTCATGTTTTTCATGAATGAAGTTGCTTGCATTGGATGACTTTTTGCTTTGACTATTTTGGGTTCGGGTGTGAGCTAGCGGGCGTTGTCCCTGGAAGTTTCACCTCTAGACGATTTTAGCTAGTTTGCTAAACACTTGTTCTTTGCTAACCTTTAAAGAGACCCCGTCTCTTTGTTGTATTTCCGTACTTAGTTTGTAATATTCTGACACTCTTCGTGTTATTTAACTTGCATGTATAAAAGTTTTTAAAAACTACATATTTCCGCAATATATTTCACATGCTTGTTTGTTTTATATTTCCGCATTCGCGAGGGTTGTCACAGTTGGTATCAGAGCTTTTATCGCTCCCGACGCACACACGTGAACCCTAACTTAAACTACTTGACCTTAAAATAATAAATGAGAGTTGGGTAGAAGTTAAGGACTTTACTTGGTAGTCTATTTGTTTATGCTAATTGATAGGAGTAACTTAATTTGTTTTTGTTTCTTATGAAGATGGTTAGACCACGTTTAGCTGAGAACGTTATGATGGAAGCTGTTACTCAAGTGCTGAAGAATCAGCAAGATGTCGCGTTAGCTAATGCCAACCAAGTTCCCCCTAGAAGGGAGGACAACCATCAAGGTGGCTATGCTTGGGTGGCGGGACAAATTGCGAGGAGTAAGATTGTGCCATATGGTGGAGAGCCGGATCCGACGGAGTTATCCGATTGGTTCCGTGAGATGGAGAAACAATTCGATCTATACCAAGTCCGAGAAGAGGACAAGGTTAGGATCGCAAAGCACTTCTTGGTGAGAGAAGCCGACAACTGGTGGGCTATCACAAGTGCCACCGCAACTCTTGAAGAGGACTTTAACTGGGCTTGCTTTAAAGCTCTTGTGGAGGGTAGGTTTTATCCTAAAGAGCTTAAACAACAAAGGCTCAAGGAGTTCATTGATTTTAAACAAGGCAACCTATCCTCTCAAGAGTTTACTACGGAGTTTAATAAGCTCGCTCATTTTGCGCCGAGGCTTATTCGTGATGATGAAGACCGTGCATTCTATTATCGTAACAAGTTGAATGCCGTTCTTCAAAGTAAAGTGAGAAGGGGTACCGCATCCTTTGGAGATCTCTATGACGATGCGTTATGGGCTGAAAATTCAATGAAGGCTATTAGGGATGAAGCTTTATTGAATAATCCCTCTCCTTCTTATGCTCCTAGGCCGAATGCTTTTGGGAAGAGGCCGTTTATTTCGTCTTCTTCTAATTCCTATACAACCAAGAAGAGGTTTAATCCTCCTTCCAATGCCTATTCAAGGAATCCTGCTCCTTTTATTCCTAGAGCTACTTCAAATGTGGCTCATATGCCTTATGCATCTCAAGGTCGTCAGTGTAACCGTTGTAGACAACCACTCCATCCCGGTGTGGCATGTCACAACCGACCTTACATTTGCTTCTTCTGTCAAAAGGGTGGTCATCGTGACGAGGATTGCCCCGAGCGAAATTGCCTCCTCCTCCTAAACCTAAGGGTTCAATCTTTGTCATGAGCCGTACTGAAGCCGAGGCTCATCCCGAGATCGTTACGGGTATGTTCTCAGTTTTTGAGCAACCGTGTCTTATTCTTTTTTATACCGGTGCTTCAATGTCTTTTGTGTCATCAACCTATGCTAGTAAATTATCTATTGAGCCTACATCTAGTGAGGATACTCCCATATCCTTACCATCCGGAGATATTATCTCTTGTTCTACTCTTTATCCAAATGTACCTATTTCTATTTCGGGTTCTATCTTTCCCGCAAATCTCCTTAAGTTTCCTCTAGGAGAGTTTGATATTATTTTAGGTATAGATTGGTTAGCTATGTATCATGCTAGGTTCGAGTGTCGTGATCAAAAGATTTTCTTAAAGATTCCTTTAGGTGTTAGAGTAACCTATAAGGGATCTCATCCCCGTAAAGGTGTGTCTTTAGTTTCCGCTTTGAAGTTGGTAAGTATGGTTAGAAAAGGTCGCCAAGCATTCTTGTGTGTTGTGACTTCTTCAAATACCTCTTTGCCAAGTATTGAAGATGTGCCTATTGTTCGAGAATTCATTGATGTATTTCCTGAATAATTGCCCGGGATTCCTCCCGAGCGTGATGTTGAATCCTCCATTGATCTTGTTCCTGGTTCTGGTCCTATTGCCAAAGCTCCTTATCGTATGGCTCCGTCTGAATTGAAAGAGTTAAGGAAGCAATTGGATGATATGATTGAAAAGGGTTTTATTCGACCAAGTGCCTCGCCTTGGGGTGCTCCTGTTCTTTTTGTGAAGAAGAAGGATGGTTCTATGAGGTTGTGTATCGATTATCGTGAATTGAATCGGATTACAATCAAGAATAGGTATCCTTTACCTAGAATTGAGGATTTGTTTGCTCAATTAAAGGGTGCTTCTACTTTTTCGAAGATTGATTTGAGGTCCGGTTATCATCAAATTCCGGTTAGAGATGTTGATATTCCAAAGACCGCTTTTAGTACGAGGTATGGTCATTATGAGTTCAAAGTAATGCCATTTGGATTGACGAATGCTCCTCCTATCTTTATGGATCAAATGAACCGCACATTTAGTGAATACCTCGACAAGTGTGTGGTGGTATTCATTGATGATATTCTTATTTTCTCCAAGTCCGAAGATGAGCATGCTATTCATTTGAGGATTATTTTGGGTGTTCTACGTCATCAGAAGTGGTATGCTAAGTTCACTAAGTGTGAGTTCTGGTTACCTAAAGTGTCCTTTCTTGGGCATGTGATTTCGAAAGAAGGTGTAATGGTGGATCCTTCTAAAATTGAGGCCGTTGTTGATTGGAAGAGTCCGACTGATATTAGAGAGATTCGAAGTTTCCTTGGTTTAGCTGGTTATTATCGAAGGTTTGTTCAAGGATTTCTCTAAGCTTGCTAGACCTATGACCCAATTGTTGAAGAAGGAAACCAAAGTTCTATGGAATGAAGCTTGTGAAAATGCGTTTCAAGAATTAAAGACGAGGTTAACTACCGCTCCGGTGTTGACTTTGCCTGAAGATGGAGTAGACTTTGATGTCTATTGTGATGCTTCTAAAATGGGTTTGGGTTGTGTTCTTATGCAAAATCGGAAGGTGGTGGCTTATGCTTCAAGGCAATTGAGAGTTCATGAAGTGAACTATCCTACTCATGATTTAGAATTGGCCGCCGTTGTTCATGCTTTGAAAGTATGGAGACATTATTTAATTGGAGTTCATTGTCGTATCTTCACCGATCACAAGAGTTTAAAGTACATATTTACTCAAAAAGAGTTGAATATGAGGCAAAGAAGATGGTTGGAATTGGTGAACGATAATGATTTTGAGTTATTGTATCATGAAGGGAAGGCTAATGTTGTTGCAGATGCTCTCAGTAGGAAAGCTTCTCATGCATTGAATGCTATGCATGTTTTACCTGTTGATCTTTGTGCGAGTTTCAAAGGTTGAATTTGGAATTCGTAGAGCGGGGTTTTGTTCATGTTGGCGCTATGATTGCCGAACCTGTGTTTCTCCGTGAAATCCGTGAAAGCCAAGTTGATGATCTTACCTACAAGTCTATTCAAGCCAAAATTCTTGAAGGTAAAGGTAAAGATTTCAAGTTTGATAATGAAGGTGTTCTTCGTTTCCATGGTCGTTTATTTGTTCCTAAGGCTCTTGATTTGAGGAAGCGAGTTCTTGATGAAGCTCACCTTTCCCCTTATTCTATTCACCCCGGTGGTGATAAGATGTACAAGGATTTGAACCTACAGTTTTGGTGGCCAAACTTGAAGGGTGATGTTGTTTCTTATGTTGGAAGATGTTTGACTTGCCAACAAGTGAAGATTGAACACAAGAGACCCGGTGGATTGCTACAACCGTTGGATATTCCACTATGGAAGTGGGAATCTATTTCTATGGACTTTGTTATGGCTTTGCCGAGAACCGTTGGAGGTAAAGATGTTGTTTGGGTTGTTGTTGATCGATTGACCAAGTGTGCTAGATTTATTCCAATCAAAAAAACTTGGAGTTTGGATCGTTTAGCAAAAGCCTATGTGGATGAAATTGTTAGATATCATGGTGTTCCTATGGAGATTATATCCGACCGAGATCCGAGATTCTGTTCAAGATTTTGGAAAGCTTTGCAAGAGGCCATGGGTAGTAAGTTGTTGATGAGTACTGCTTTTCATGCCGCTACAGATGGTCAGACTGAGAGGACTATTCAGACTTTAGAAGACTTGCTTAGGGCTTATGCTCTTGACTTTCAGTATAGTTGGGAAAAGAGCTTACCGTGGTGGAGTTTTCTTACAAACAACAGTTTATCATGCATATCAAGATGGCTCCTTATGAAGCTCTTATGGAAGAAATGTCGGAGTCCTCATATATGTTGAATCAATTGAGAGTGACAATGTGATTTAGGCCCCGGTTCTGGTTGAAACCATTGATAATGTGAAGGCATGGATAGAATGAAAGCAGCTCACGGACCGTCTAAAAGTCTTATGCCGATGATCCGAAGAAGAAGGCTTTAGAATTGAGGTGGGAGATAAAGTTTATTCTTTAAAGGGGTCTCAGGAAGGTGTTAAACGGGTTTGGTGTTAAGGGTTAAATGAGCCCGAAGAGTGACATTGGACCTTTGATTATTGTGAAAGGATTGGTGAGTTGCTATAAGTTGGATTGCCGCGAATTTGGATAAAGGTTCATGATGGATTCCATGTTTCTCAAGTGAGGAAAGTATGTTAGTGATCCAAGCCATTGTTCTTCAAGTGAATTGCCCGAGCTGAACGACTTATCCTTTGAAGAAAAGCCGATTCGTATCCTAGATCGGAAGGATAGAAAGTTGAGAAGTAAAGTTGTTCCTTTGGTGAAAATCTTGTGGAGAAGTGCTAATGTCGAAGAAGAAACTTGGGAAACCGAAGCTTCTATGCGTAGTAAATATCCGAGTCTTTTCGAGTAAGGTATTATTTCTTTCCCTCAAGTTTCGAGGGCGAAACTTTTTAAAAGGTGGGGTGATTGTAACACCCGGAAATGTACCCTATTTTTCTAGTAGAAATATTTTACGAAATCGTTTCAGCAATTTTAAGTTTTAAATTTGAATTTTATGTTTCGAGTCGAATTTAGAATTTCCGAGTTCGTATTTGGAATTTCCGCGAGATTCCATGAAAATCTTGTCTTAAGACGAGTTTGACTTTTCTTGACTTTTGAACTGTCTTTGACTTTTTGTTGACTTTTCTCCTACACAACTCACACTACTCCTTAACCTAAATTTCATTCAACACAAAATCAAACACAAACCAAATTTTACTTCTTCCTTAAGAAACCTTGCCTCCATAACTTTTCGATCTTTGATTCATCCTAGCTCGTTCATTTCTCGATAGAATTCACGCAAGTTCGTCTCATTCTTCTCCCCTTACCTTCCTCTATCCGTATTGATATTAAAATCATCGTCATTCTCGCTTTTCAATCTTTCCGTCTTTCCCAAGATGAATTTCATTCATCTTTTATGATCTTTATGTAGGTGGTGACCTCCAAGATCCCGACAAAGAGTACTACCTTTTTGAAGAGGAGCTTGACGATTAGTAGAGACGCTTAAAGGTAACGGTAAAGGGTTACTCGGTATCATTTACGTGTTTTGCATGCTTTATATGTTAGAAATCGTATTTAGAATACGATTAGAAGCTTAGGAATCATGTTATGATTAATGAATGTTATTAATTGATGATTGATGATGATGATACTTGTGGTTTGATGGAATTTGATATGTAAAATGATGATTTATGATAATAGTTGATAATGGTTGAGTGTAGAACAAATTGGAGCCGTCTAGACTCGTTTCACGGTCGTGAAACTCGTTTCACGGTCGTGAGATGGCATTTCACGGTCGTGAAATGCAAGTCACGGTCGTGAAAAAGTGGCTGATGTTTTACCTTTGCATAACATAGTGTTTCACGGTCGTGAAACTCATTTCACGGTCGTGAAACCTCATTTCACGGTCGTGAAATACAAGTCACGGTCGTGACTTGTGCAGTTTCCCTGCACTGAACCTTTTCGTAAAATGATCATATCTTCTTCGTTACTTGCTTGTTTTAGGCTTGTGACCATTCGTTGGAACCGTAAGAGGATAAGCTATCACCTCGATTTGGAATTTCAGTATTTACATGTCTAGAACTCTAGTTATGACAGTTTGAAGTGAACCCTTGTTTTAGTTAGTTTCCAACCTCGTTGTTTGGAGATAAGATCTATGTTTCCTATTTATTATGCTTCCTAAACTTGGTCTAATGCTTAGGTATCATGTATTGATTCATGTTTTGGATATATGATATTTTCCTTCGCTTGTATCACATGTTTTGTGACGGTTTTTGCTATGTCCCACTTTGAGTCGGTTTTTACAAATGATAAGGTTTGAGCACGGTTTTGTCTTGTGCTTTGTACTCTCATTCCCTTGGCTACCTTCCCGTTCGTAAGGCTGGAATGTCGGAACGGAGAGGTATCCTACTGCTTAATTGCATGTGTAGTGGGCACACGACGACGTTGTTGGGAGTTGAACGCTATGCGTTGATCGACCCGGCCGTCAAATGTTGTGTACTTGCGAGGTGGTGTTATTTGCATGTAGCGTACCGCTTGTTATGAGGCTTGAGCTCGTTTCCGCCTCTTTCGTGAATTGATCTACCGAATTTGGGGTACTCGGCGTTTTCTTTGTAAGACCGAGTCTTGGATGCGAAACGCTTTATCGCATGTCGAATCGGAAAATGTGATTCCGAGAATCTGGCCAGGTTTAGATTAGGAGCCTTATCGTTCCTACCAGGAGGAAATTAGTCTACATACGCGAAATGTAAGCATCGGGTATGAGTTCAGGGAAATGTGATCCCGTGGATGCCTTTTAATCATACTTGCCATGTACACGATGCTAGTGCGTTTCATTTACCGTGAGAGATGTCGTTGTGTCGTCTTTGAATGCGTGATTTCATGACATTATTCATGGTCATTGCATGATTGGACACCGTCAATGTCTTGGTTCGTGAATGGATGATAATATGTTGGATATTTTGTGATCATCGCATGACTTGACTTGGTTTGTCTGTCGAGTCTCAATCTTATCAAACTTATACCGCTAACGGTGAGATGCAAGCCCTAGTGAGCGTATTCGGTTGCCTAAGAGTGTATTCCCCGAGTCTTTGAATAACATGATGGTTTCGGATTTGTATTCCATATGATCTTATCATTATTTATCGAATTGCCTATCTATTCTTATCGTATCTCACATGTATATCTATATATGCATGATTTTACTTTTGTATTTCCTTATATGTACGTTTAATGTGATATGGCTGGGAGAACCCGGAGTTACTCCCCACTGATTGTGGCGTTCATGTTTTTCATGAATGAACAGGTTGCTTGCATGGATGGCTTTTTGCTTTGACTATTTTGGGTTCGGGTGTGAGCTAGCGGGCGTTGTCCCTGGAAGTTTCACCTCTAGACGATTTTAGCTAGTTTGCTAAACACTTGTTCTTTGCTAACCTTTTAAGAGACCCCGTCTCTTTGTTGTATTTCCGTACTTAGTTTGTAATATTCGGACAGTCTTCGTGTTATTTAACTTGCATGTATAAAAGTTTTTAATAACTACATATTTCTGCAATATATTTCACATGCTTGTTTGTTTTATATTTTCGCATTCGCGAGGGTTGTCACATTATATAATTACTTTGAGCTTAACTACGATTTAAGTGTTGATTATTGATTATTAATAGTCAAAAATCGAAGAAATCCATAAAACCGAGCTTGAATGAGCATGGCAAGTGTTAAGGGCGATTTTGGCATGATTTTTACAAAACTTTATTTATGTTGTTTATGTTAAATGAATGAATGTCATTTATTTATTTTAATGCAAGTTGTACCTAGTATGGCCTAGATTATTTTTAATCGTTATTACCCGTAATGTAAGGCAGTACTGATTCGGTTGTAATTTATTGCGATCTCGTAACGCCGGTTTGTAATAATTAATAATTTCATTTTATAGAACAAATGTATAATATGAATTTGCTATGTATTCATTTGTATTTCTGTAATTATTTATTATGAAGACGGAGATTCCCAAAGTCGGTGTTCCAAAAGACGGTGCCATTTTGGAGCGTATTCCTTGAAGAGGCAAGGGACCAAAGAGTTGTTTTCCAATTTTGTAATCATCTAGTTAATAAGATTATCTAGGTGGCCATACTAGGATTTATTATTTGTTAACTTGCTTGCTTATGCTTTCCGCTCATGCCAAAATCGCCAAATATGCATTTTTATAACTCGATTGTCAATTCAACGTTATTTAGAATTCGCCGACTTAGTTCACTTACAGGGAATTAATAACTAAATTGTCAAAACCTCTCACACAACTTAAAATGAATTGAGATTTAGCCTTACCAATTAGAGCACCTTTGAATCCCGTGTTCATTAGGACAACCACAACGTGGACCTTTTTACCTCGGGTAAGTAGGGTGATGCGATCACATGCCTAAATTGGGTTGGACTCAACGAGATAAGCGTTATCTCAGGAGTAGGAGACATTTTTTTGATGAAATCCGTCGACCGAGAGTTCTAGGAGTAGAATTAGTCAAAATGTTGACTTACCGTCTATTACATAAAGGTGGCATACCATGTTCATCTTTATCGAAAATGCGGGTCTCGGAATCACTTATATAATTTCGGGAGGGGTCATTATATGAGTGACTTGTTTAAATTGTTTTTAAAGGTAAAAATTGTTTAAAACATTGAATGTTAATATTTCCTAGTTTTGGTGTAGTAATTCATTTTGCAAATGGCAAACAATAACAACAATACCGTTCAACTTGGCAAAGACTCATGGCTAAGGTCCGTAATGGACAAATGTATCTTAAAGGACGATGGATTTAATTTCGTCGAGTTGGAGCAAACGATTAAGAGCGCGGCGTTATCAGATAAGGTCTTGCGCTACTTGACCAAAACCTCTCCCAATGAACCCAGCCCAAGGGCCACTAATGCGGCCAAGGCCGCCTATGAGGAGTACTTGAAAGTAGCAAATGACGTCAAGATGGTCTTGATATGATCAATGTCCTCAAGTCTTAAGCAACAATAAATCACCCTAGGAGCATATGAGAGATTCTCGAGCGTGACTTTGGCGTTTTCTCAGTCACCTGACATACGGCAATACAATACTATGACATGGCTTTTTGAAGCCAAGCTAGACAAGGGCCAAAAGGTTGGCCCACACTTGCTCAAGATGGTTGAGCATGTGGACACCCTAGAGCGTCTAGGGGTTAAGATTCCAAAGAAGCTAGCAGTTGGCCACATCCTTCACTCACTTCCTCCCAAGTTCGCCCAAACTAGGACAAACTATAACATGCATGACATGGACAAGAGCTTTCATGAGCTCCATGCCCTCCTTACCCAAGTCGAAAAGGATATGGAGGCTAGTGGGAGTGAGAAAAGGGATATTCTTTCAATGAAGTTGAAGAACATAAGCCTTGGGGTTCAAAAGGGAAAGGGCAAAGCTAAGGCCCAATTCAGAAGCATGGGAAAGGAAAGGGCAAAGCTATAGTGTATAGCAATGCCAAGGCTAAGGGCAAAAAGCTTGCCGACGCCGAATGCTTTTATTGTAAAGGCAAGGGACATTGGAAACGCAAATGTCCCAAGTATTTGAAGGATAAGAAGGACGGATGTGTGACACCGTCAGGTATTTTCCTCTCTTCGCTCTATATGATAGATATTAACTATGCTTGCACTTCAACTTGGGTATTTGATACCGGATGTGGGTCTCACCTTTGTAATCATTTATAGGGGCTGAAGGACGTGCGAGCACTACCCAAGGGTGATGTAGACCTATGCATGGGGAATAGAGCAAGAGTAGCCGCCATATTCGTAATCTTAGCTAGTGGTCTTGAATTGTATCTAAATAATTGTTATTTTGTACCCTCCTTCACCAAGAACATTATCTCCATATCCGTGTTTGACGCGGAGGGTATGAAGCTCAAATTAGGTGAACCTAATCAATCATACCTTTGGCATTGTCGTATAGGTCATATAAACGAACGACGCATAAAGAAACTTGTTTCAACGAAACTTCTCAAACCATTTGATTACGAATATTATGGTGTACGCGAATCTTGCCTTTTGAGCAAGATGACTCGTGCTCCTTTTACGGGAAAAGGGACACGAGCAAGTGAGGTATTATGCCTTGTACCTAGAGATGTGTGTGGCCCAATGACTCTCCAAGCTAGAGGTAGTTATAACTAATTCATTGCCTTTACCGACGATTTGAGTAGATATGGTTATGTCTACTTAAAGAGGCATAAGAGTGAAGCCTTTGAAAAGTTCAAAGAGTTTCAACACGAAGTAGAAAACCAATTGAATAGGAAGATTAAAATACTACGATCCGATCGTGGTGGTGAATATCTAAATAATGAATTTGATTCACACCTAAAATATAGTTGTATAGTATCACAATGGACTCCTCCTGGCACACCTCCACTAAATGGTGTGTCCGAAAGAAGAAACGACACTTTATTAGATATGGTTCGGTCCATGATGAGTCTCACAGAGCTTTCTGATTCCTTTTGAGGATTTGCTATATTAAACGCTATATTTTCACTAAATCGTAGCCAGACTAAAGAAGCAGACAAGACTCCATATGAGATATGGAAAAGAGAGGCACCATATTTTATTTATGAGAATTTGGGGTTGCGAGGCGTATATTCATGACAAGTCTAACGACAAACTCGCACACATATCCAACAAATGTCTTTTTGTAGGGTATCCTAAGGAAACACGTGGTTATTACATCTACAACCGTCACGAGGACAAAGTGTTTGTGTCTCGTGATGCTGTCTTTCTAGAAAATGATATCGTTTCTAATAGACAGAGTGGGAGAAACTTTGAACTTGATGAAGTTCAAGAGCCACAAACCGAGAATGAAGTAGAAGAAAACGTTCCTTACTCGTCTGAAACGGTTGTTGTCCCTAGAAGGTCAAGTACAATTATTCATCAACCTGACCATTACCTCGGATGCATCGAGGAAGATGGAGATTTATTACTTATTGAAAGTGATGAACCCACCACCTACAAGTCAATCATTTCTAGTCCCGACTCCACGTATTGGCTCGAGGCCATGCGATCCGAAATGGATTCTATGTGCGAAAATCAATTATGGGACTTGGTAAACTTACCTGAGAAAGTACGACCTCTTTAGTGCAAATTGGATCTACAAGATCAAAATTGGCATAGGTGGACATAATAAAGTCTACAAAGCTAGATTGGTGGCGAAAGGCTTCACTCGCTATTTTTCGATTCATTAAGATTCACTTAGCGGTTGCCGCATTTCATAACTATGAAATTTGGCAAGTGGATGACAAACCCGCCTTCTTGAATGGGATTCTAGAAGAGGAAGTTAACTTGACACAACCTGAAGGTTTTGTGAATAAATCCAACCCTAAGAAGGTGTGCAAATTTAAGATATCCATTTATGGTCTTAAGCAAGCATCCAGGAGTTGGAATCATCCCTTCGATCATGTTATTAAACAAAACGGTTTCACTCGAAGTGTCGAGGAGCCATGTTTATACATGAAGTTTAGTGGGAGCAAAGTTACCTTCCTTATTTTGTATGTGGATGACATACTTTCCATTAGGAATGATATACCAATGCTTACTTCTACAAAGGAGTGGCTACGGAAACATTTCCAGATGAAGGATTTGGTAGAGGGACAACGCATTTTGGGTATCCGAATCTATAGAGATAGATCCAAGAGGATACTGGCATTAAGTCAAGAAGCTTATATAGATAAGATACTTGATCGGTTCAAAATGAAAGACTCTATGAGAGGCTTTCTTCCAATAGGTCATGGTATCACTTTGAGCAAATCGCAGAGTCCTTCCGTCACCAAAGAGATTGAACGCATTAAATTGATTCCTTATGCTTCCACAGTTGGATCAATCATGTATGCTATGATGTGTACATGCCCCGACGTCGCATATGCTTTGAGCATAACGAGTCGTTATTAAGCCAATCCAGGTGAGAGTCACTGGATAGCCGTCAGGAACATCCTTAAGTACTTACGAAGGACTAAAGATACCTTCTTGGTGTTTGGAAGAGAAACTCAATTGCGTGTAATCGGTTACATGGACGCTAGTTTCCAAACTGATAGGGATGATTTAAAATCCCAATCCGGCTATGTCTTTATGTTAAATGGAGGAGTTGTTTGCTGGAAGTGCTTCAAGCAAAGCGTTACTGCGGATTCTACAACAGAAGCTAAATACCTAGCAGCATCAGAGGCTGCAAAGAAAGCTGTGTGGATTCGGAAATTCATGGAAGGTCTAGGAGTAGTCCCCACCGCCGCAGATTCAATCACGATGTATTGTGATAAAAGTGGGGCTATCTTTCAAGCAAAGGAACCCAAGTCTAGTAACAAGTCTAGACATGTACTTAGAAAATACGATGTAATTAGAGATTACGTGGAGAGGAAAGAATTTGATGTATGTAAGGTTGGGACATACGATAACATCGCTGATCCTCTAACCAAACCTCTTTCAAAGGCTAAGCATGATGGTCATGTCGTCGCAATGGGATTAAGACGAGTACATGAATTCCTCTATATTATACGATATATAATAGTTGAATATTGTATCAATGTTTACATATATGATAATTGTATACATTGTTCGAGTTTTATATGAGCTCTTTATTTTAGTTTGACTAAATATCAATACGTTGTTTTATGAGAATTGGTTTTATGAAAAATTGAACACAATTCAAGTGAACAAGATAAAATTAGTACTATTGTCCCTAGTCACTCATATGAGCTGACGTCTCTTAATGACTAGATTGTAAGTCGATCGATGGCTGGTTCACCGCCATGGGGTCATGGAGATGACTGGTCGTTTACATAGGCAGACTGTATGACACTCTGTCAGGTAGTGACCTTTATAGGACCTCTTATCAAATTATTGAAGCCTGGTCGTGGCAAGGATTTCTATATTATTCCTATGAGTACCGTGAAAGGAGGTTGATGGGCATCTTCTGAGTCATAGTGATCTGCATTATACAGTGTAAGTTGGGTCAACAAGAATTGTCCAGCAACGTTGGGTATTAAAATCTTCGGGCCACTCGAGGAGTAGTGACTGGAAATGCGTGGCCACGCTCGTAAGAGATCATTGGTAGATTTTCCGGTCAGACAGTTACTCTCCCAGATCGAGAAAACCACTCAATTTATATTTTCCAATCGCAAGTGCAACCTGAAAGACACCTTGCAGTGACTGGGAGGATGTGACACAAAGAGACAAGTGAATCGGTAGCACACAACTTGTTGAGACAAGTGGGAGATAATATTGGAAAAGGAGTCCTCCGCAATAGTGTGGCTACATGCACAACTTGTATCGGACAAGTGGGAGATTGTTGGAGTAAGTCTCCTCCACAATAGTGCATTTATTTAATAAATCTCATTTTGGAATATTCGAGGGATGACTATTATGTTGATACACCACGTCAGTTGATTAACTAAAATCAATAACGATCAGCTGACTAGAGTTAGACGTTATTGTTGTATTACGGCGGTGATCAACTAACCACTTTCGGTCACACCTAAAAGATGAGACCTAAACAGAAAACTAATTAGTTGAGGTTGTGCATATATTTTGAGGTTACGAGAGTTATGTGGGAAATATCGGTATATTTCATACATAAAATTTAAGGATTATAACGAAATTATAATATATGAAATACGAGTCATAAACGAAAAGCATAAAGATTATAATCAACCTTTTGGTCCTAGCAATATGGCCTAAGAACAAATATCGAAATCGATATTTTCCTAATTGTTGCACCCAAGATCCTATGAGATATGCCTTTTCTAGTGCTAGAAAGAATACAAAAATTACTGATGATTTTTGTGTCAAGTTATGAATGATGAATTATGTAAGAAGAAGAGTTTATATAAGACTCTCCTTTTCCTCTTTTGGCCGTGCAAGTAGAGGTCTAGTAGAGGGAGGAGTCTCCCTCTTTTTCTTCTACTTGTTTTAGGAAGTATAGTCAAGATAAGAGTCTTCCTTCTTTTATTTTTTTAATGTATAATATGTGTATGTATTATTATAATATATACCTCAATTATAAACATCGTATATTTATACTTTGCTAATTAAATATAACAGTTTATATTTAATTACGAATTAACATTTAATTCGTTTAAGCTTACATTATTTAATCGTATTAAATAATTACATTATATACATTAATTAGATATAACAGTTTATATTCAATTACGAATTAACATTTAATTCGTCTCAGCCAGTATTATTTAATCGTATTAAATAATCGTATCATCATTACAATGACTAACCTTTTAGTCATATACATCGACTAACCTTTTAGTGATATTATGCATCAATATGATCATATTTTTCATATAATCATATCTCTCAAACACATCCTTTAGGTGTGACTTTAAGGGACCAGTTGATCACCGCCATTAAAATGACAATAACGTTAAACTTCTAGCAAGCCAACCGTTATCGATAAACGTTAATCAACTGATAAAATACTAAGTATACCTTGTGAACTTGTAAGAGATTTATACACGTTATCACACTAACTGTGCCCACTTGTCCTCACAAGTGTATGTGCGATAACCGATTCTCATATCCAAAATATCTCCCACTCAATGTAACTTAATTGATAAACGAATCATTATTCGAGCATGGCCATCCATTTCAGTTACAACACCTCGAGTGGCCCTGAGAAATAACAAAACCTGATAAAGGTTGGATATGTTCTTCAACTCGAATCCTGCAGATACAAGCAACTAAAGTCACCCAAAAACTGCCTTAATCTCAAGAGACAGTCGATAGTCAAAAGAATCGACTCTAGGAACACTATGGACGTCCAATCCACGACCTGGCACTGAATATTTTTACACATTTAGGACTCCATAATGTTGTCACGATGTCCTACGAGGTATCTTTATAACTCGTATCTGTGATCGATCAGTCAACCGTTTGACTTATGGCTCGTTGAACCCACCATCAATCAACTTCACAAAATAATTGCCAGAGTTATCAGCTCATATGGGCGATTACGGACCAAAACAAATATAATGTAATTCACTTCACTTTGTGGCGTTCAATGTTGTTGTACAATCCACATGAAAAACAAAATATGAAACAATACGATGATGTTATAAATAGTATATGAAAAAGATACATTTATCTAATCCATGTAAACAGCTACTACAACTCAGGAACACGTTTAATTCCCATGGAAATAATGTGTCCTTCATGCTTATCATATTTTAACGGTTTAGTGAGAGGATCCGCGATGTTGTCATCCGAATCAATCTTTTCTATCAGTATCTCCTCTTGCTCCACGTAATCTCGGATCATGTGAGCCTTCCGAAGTACATGTCTAAACTTGTTGCTAGACTTAGGCTCCCTAGCTTGGAAGATGGCACCTATATTATCACAATAGGTGGTGATTGGGTCATTCGAACTAGGAACTACAGTTAGTCCTTGTAAGAACTGACGCATCCATATAGCTTCCTTTGCAGCTTCCGAAGGGGCATAGTACTCGAACTCAGTTGTAGAATCTGCTATAACACTTTGTTTGGAACTTTTCCAACTGACCGCAGCACCAGTAAGAGTAAAGACGAATCCAGACTGAGATTTTGAGTCATCTCGATCTGTTTGGAAGCTAGCATCTGCGTAACCGATTGCGCATAGCTTATTTTCTCCTCCATAAGTCGATATCGAATCCTTAGTCCTTCGTAAGTACTTAAGGATATTTTTAACAGCCATCCAGTGTGTTTCACTTGGATTGCCTTGGTACCGACTCGTCATGCTCAATGTATATGCCACGTCTGGACGTGTGCATATCATGGCATACATGATCGATCATATGGTTGATGCATAAGGAACACGACTCATGCGTTCGAGCTCTTCTGATGTGTTGGGTGCCTGAGCTTTACTCAAATGCATCCCAGAAATCATTGGAAGGTACCCCTTCTTGGAGTTGGTCATGCTGAACCTTTCAAGAATCTCATCTATATAATACTTCTGACTGAGTGATAACATCCGTCGTGATTTATCTCTATAGATACGGATCCCCAATATGCGTTGTCCCTCACCCCTATCTTTCATCTGGAAATGGTTCTTTAACCATACTTTTACCGAAGATAAGAGAGCAATGTCATTCCCAATCAAGAGTATGTCATCGACATACAATATCAAGAAGACAATCTTACTCCTACTCGACTTGACATACAAGCATGGTTCCTCGACCGATCAAGTGAAACCATTCTCTTTTATCACCTGGTCGAAACGATGATTCCAACTCCGAGAAGCTTGCTTAAGTCCATAAATGGAACGCTTAAGCCTGCACACTTTCTTAGGATTTTTAGGATCAATGAAACCTTCGGGTTGTACCATGTACAATTCCTTCTCCAAATAACCGTTTAAGAAGGTGGTTTTCACATCCATCTGCCAAATTTCATAGTCATGAAAAGCGGCAATCGCTAAGATTATCAGAATGGAACGCAGCATAACTAAGGGTTCAAAAATTTCATCATAATGCAATCCTTGCACTTGAGTGAAACCTTTTTCCACTAGCCGTGCCTTATAGGTGTCTGGTTGTCCTTCTACAGAATGCTTTATCTTATAAAGCCATTTGCACTGAAGAGGTCGTACCTTATCAGGCAAATCAACAAGATCCCATACGTCATTCTCATACATGGAGTCCATCTCGGATTGCATGGCTTCAAGCCATAGCTTAGAGTCGGAACAGGTCATGGCACCTTTATAGGTAGCGGGTTCGTTACTCTCTAGGAGCAAAATGTCATCTCTATCATTCTCCTCGACCATACCAATGTATCTGTCTGGAGGAATGGAGACTCTACCCGACCTCCTAGGTTCCTGAGGAATATTAACCGTAACAGAAGTTGAAGGAACATCTTCCTCCATCGGTTTCTTGGTTGTTGGTTCTTGAATCTCCGGCAGATCAAAGGTTCTATTACTTGACTTGTTCTCGAGAAACTCTTTCTCTAAGAACTTCGCACTAGCCGCAACAAAAACTCGATGTTCGGTAGGCGAATAGAAGTAATGACCAAACATTCCTTTTGGATAACCAATAAAGAATGTCTTGACCGATCGCGGGCCGAGCTTATCCTCGTGTCTCCACTTAACATAAGCCTGGCAGCCCCAAACCCGAATAAAGGACAAGTTAGGGACCGTTCCCTTTCATATCTCATATGGAGTCTTGTCTACAGCTTTAGAGGGACTTCGGTTAAGTATTAGAGCAGCTGACAAAAGAGCAAAACCCCATAATGAATCAGGTACTACCGTGTGACTCATCATGGATCGAACCATATCAAGTAATTTTCGATTTCTTCGTTCGGACACACCATTTAATTGAGGTGTTCCAGGTGGAGTTAACTGTAATACTATGCCACAGTCTTTAAGGTGTTTATCAAACTCATTTGAAAGATATTCGCCACCACGATCTGATCGAAGTGCTTTAACCTTTCTTCCCGGTTGGTTCTCAACCTTATTCTGGAATTCCTTGAAGTTTTCAAAGGACTCACTTTTATGCTTCATTAAGTAGACATATCCGTATCAACTTAAATCATTCGTGAAAGTGATAAAATATCTATAGCCGTCTCTTGCGTTGATTGACATAGGTCTACATACATCGGTATGTATGAGTCCTAATAGGTCATTAGCACGCATTCCAACACCTTTGAAGGAAATTCGAGTCATTTTGCCGATAAGACATGATTCACACGTGCCAAATGATTCGTCATCAAATGGGGAGATAGTCCCATTCTCAATGAGCTTCTTTACACGTTTTTCATTTATGTGTCCCATACAACAGTGCCATAGATAAGTTTGATCTTTGTCACCAACCTTTACTTTTTTATTATTCATGTGTAATATGTCTGTTGTTTGATCTAAGATATAAATGCCATTCATGGAAACTGCTTTGCCATAAACCATTTCATTTAAAGAGAAAATACAGCTATTGTCTTTTATTGAAAATGAAAAACATTCTTTATCAAGCACGGAGACAGAAATAATGTTCTTAGATAAACTGGGTACATAGTAACAATTATATAAATATAACTCAAATCCACTCGGGAGTTGGATTACGTATGCTCCCATTGAGACTGCTGCAACTTTTGCTCCATTCCCGACTCGCAGGTCCACATCACCCTTTGCGAGAGGTGTGATGTTTTTTAGGCCCTGCAAATTATTACACAGATGAGAACCACAACCAGTATCAAGTAACCAAGTCCTGAAACTTGCTTGGTTAATCTCAATCATATGAATATAAGATGACATACCAACAGGAGTGATGCGGCCTGCTTTTATGTCCTCACGGTACACGGGACAGTTCCTCCTCCAATGCCCAGTCTTGTGGCAATGGTGGCACTCACTGTCATTGTCCTTTCTCTTTGTCTTGCCTTGTGAGCTACTAGTCTCACCAGGGCCACTCTTACCCTTTCCTGACTTTTTACACTTTGGCTTCCCTACATTTAGGTCGACATGAGCCTCGCCCTTACCTTTGTTTTTGTTGGAAATCATGAGAATATCTTGCTTCATGCTCCCACTCAATTTCAGATCCTTCTCCGTCTGTACGAGAAGTGGGTGTAGCTCATGAAAACATTTCTTCATGTCATTCATGTAGTAATTTGCCCTGAAAAGGGCAAAACCATCATGAAGTGAATGAAGCACACGGTCAATGACTATGCTCTCACTGATTTTGAAATCAAATGCCTCCAGTTTCTCGACATTCTCAATCATATCAAGAATGTGTGGGCTAACCGGTTGGCCCTTCTGGAGTTTCGCCTCAAAGAAGCGACAGGTATGCTCAAAAGTAACGATTCTCGGTGCTTTTGAAAATTCGTTAGTGAGCGTGGTGAAAATCTTATTTGCACCTTGGGCAATGAAGCGTTTTTGCAAATTTGTTTTCATTGCAAAGATGTGTACGTTCTTTATCGCACCTGCTTCCATAACGAAGTCACTATAAGCAAGTGACTCGTTAGCTCTCGCATTGGGGCCTGGGTTTGGCGGTATTGGCTCAGTCAAGTACTGGAGCTTGCTGTCAGCAATGGCTGCATTCCGTAATGTCGCCTCCCAGTCCGCAAAGTTGGACCCGTCATTCTTCAGTCGCGTGGACTGATTCATGTGATGCATGAAATTTTTAAGCCATGAATCGCGTGCGAGTGTAGCAGTTGGCATGGGGTCATCATTATGGCCAGCCATTTGTTATAGCAGTATTATCAATATAAGACAAATTCTACACTGCGAAAAAGAAGAAAAATATAACAATAAGCATACTCATCGATATGACTTAAGTGTATTTAAAAAACTCGTTTAATGCGAAGATTCAAGCATTTATACAATTGACCTTCCTCAAGAATTATATAAATGATCCCAACACTCAATTATCTGTAAATTGATAAACCAGCCTTTTGGCTAATTCTACCTTTAGAATTCTTGGTCGATAACATTTTATCTTTAGTCCATCATAATCACGTGAAACTCTTCGGATTATGATGTTGAGGTAAAATAAGTCAACACACACTATTTACCCAACGTAGAAGGGGTCATATGGAGAGTAAGGTCCTATATGCCTACCGACGAAGAAGGGATTCATAGTAGTTTGGCCTATAAAGACTAGTCTCAATTTTAGGTTTTAGAGGAAGATCCCATCAACTTTATTTTAATTCATTTTAAGTGAACGAATATCTAGAATGCGAGAATGAATAAACTAAGATGATGGCTTTAAAATTCGTGTGACATCTTTATGTCCATGATAACGAACATCCAAACTATATGAGTCAATTTTCATGCATTTTAGTAGTAGGTGGTTTGGTTTAGGCGGAATATGATGCACTAACTATCATTTGATGAAAAGCAACAAGAACGAAAAAAACGTAAAATTACAAAGTCCTAGTGTGGTCTATCTACCAAAATGAACAAAAAATACAACTTTGGAATCCATCCATGATTGGACCCGAAAAGCTTGTCTTGATGTTCCATCTTGGTCCATGTAGCGGGAGTGAGCAATCCGATCTCCATCTTTAGGTTTCTCAAATTACATTTAATAAATTACAAAATATAAACCTATTTACATTCTAATTTAAATACATAAATTTAAAGAAAACAAAAGGAGATTCGAGATCTAAAAATTACATCGAGATCATATTTCCATCATTACGAAAACATAATCAACTAAGGCCACACTAGGTAATACAAACTACAACCAATTGCAAAAATACGTAAATAAACCATTCAACAAATCATTCAACAAAATAAAATGCATCAACAATAAATTAATCATTCAAGACATAATTCCTTTATTATGTAGAGTAATTTATCCAAACCACCTAATTTATTATGATCAAAATTATGTGACAATTCCTTAATTACCCACATTAATTCCAATCAAGCGTAATCCAATTCATATTATCGTATAATATGAAATAATCCAACATTATTTTAAACCTTTTTAAATTTCTGGGTATCCAAAGATTGTGAACTTTTTCACAACAACTATTATACATTATCAATATAATGCATAAATCAAAAAATTCGGCCAACTTAAAAGAAAAACAAAAATCCGAATTTTTTTTTATTAAAACAGCAGCCACGGCTATTATTTTTTTATTTTTTTTATTTAATTTGATGTTGCTAATATTTCAAGATCGGTACAATTATCAACATTTGATCATTATTAAACATTGATAGAAACTAGATGATTCAATTTAACATTTTAAAATGAATATCTAAATCATGATTAAATCGATAATCTTAATAATTGACTAATCATAATTGATTTGAACATCATTAAAATTAATGAATCATGATGCAAAACAGCAATTTAACATCATGTATACCGAAAATATATAGCAAAAACAAATGTTCATTAACATTCAAAACAATTTCCATTTACATTCTAATTTAATCCTTATTAAATTAAAACATCTACAAATTTATCATATTGTCATCATAACATATTAAAACAACAATATCAATAAATCAAATGAAAACAAGAATCAAAATATAAAAAAACCAGCCAAAAATAAAAACAGCCGAGAAAAAAAAATTACACGGCTAAAAAAAAATTCCAGCCGAATAATAAAAAAAAAATTTCTGAAAAACTTAATTCAATATTTTATTCATGAAAAAAAAACATATAAAATAATTTCGTAGCCTTGGCTCTGATACCACTTGTGGGAAATCTCGGTATATTTCATACATAAAATTTAAGGATTATAACGAAATTATAATATATGAAATACGAGTCATAAACGAAAAGCATAAAGATTAGAATCAACCTTTTGGTCCTAGCAATATGGCCTAAGAACAAATATCGAAATCGATATTCTCCTAATTGTTGCACCCAAGATGCTCTGAAATATGCCTTTTCTAGTGCTAGAAAGAATACAAAAACTACTGATGATTTTTCTGTCAAGTTATGAATGATGAATTATGTAGAGAAGAAGAGTTTATATAAGACTCTCCTCCTCCTCTTTTGGCCGTGCAATTAGAGGTCTAGTAGAGGGAGGAGTCTCCCTGTTTTTCTTCTACTTGTTTTAGGAAGTATAGTCAAGATAGGAGTCTTCCTTCTTTTATTTTTTTAATGTATAATATGTGTATGTATTATTATAATATATACCTCAATTATAAACATCGTATATTTATAATTTGATTACGAATTAACAATTAATTCGTTTAAGCTTACATTATTTAATCGTATTAAATAATTACATTATATACATTAATTAGATATAACAGTTTATATTCAATTACGAATTAACATTTAATTCGTCTCAGCCAGTATTATTTAATCGTATTAAATAATCGTATTATCATTACATTGACTAACCTTTTAGTCATATACATCGACTAACCTTTTAGTCATATAAGGCATCAATATGATCATATTTTTCATATAATCATATCTCTCAAACACATCCTTTAGGTGTGACTTTTAGGGACCAGTTGATCACCGCCATTAAAATGACAATAACGTCAAACTTCTAGCAAGCCAACCGTTATCGATAAACGTTAATCACTTGCTAAAAATACTAAGTATACCATGTGAACCTGTAAGAGATTTATACAGGTTATCACACTAACTGTGGAGGACACTAGCTCCAACAAGTTATTTATTGCAAATTGAGTTAAGAACTCATTCAGGTTAAGTTTATTAGTCAGTTATACAATAACTGACTGAATAAATTTTACGTCTTATTTTAATACGATTAAATAAGATTAATTTAGTAATTAATCGTTAATTCACTGAAATAATTGAGGTTGTGGATATATTTTGAGGTAGAGGTAATTAGTTAATTATATTTACAAGGAGTTGTAAAATAAATTAACTAGACATTGTGGGACCTATTATATATTGATATAATGGTAAAATATTACCAAAAAGTTAAGTATATATTATTTCTGTAACACCCGGAAATGTACCCTATTTTTCTAGTAGAAATATTTTACGAAATCTTTTCAGCAAATTTAAGTTTTAATTTATAATTTTATGTTCCGAGTTGAATTTAGAGGTTCCGAGTTCGTATTTGGAATATCTGCGAGATTCCATGAAAATCCCGTCTTAAGGCGAGTTTGACTTTTCTTGACTTTTGAGTCGAGTTTGACTTTTCTTGACTTTTGAGTCGAGTTTGACTTTTCTTGACTTTTGAGTCGAGTTTGACTTTTTCTTGACTTTTGAGTCGAGTTTGACTTTTTCTGACTTTTGAGTCGAGTTTGACTTTTCTTGACTTTTGAGTCGAGTTTGACTTTTCTTGACTTTTGAGTCGAGTTTGACTTTTCTTGAATTTTAAGGCGTCTTTGACTTTTCTTGA
>JAIUZE010023217.1:0-25104 GCA_022085475.1 Heliosperma pusillum
GTTTTTTTTAATTAATCTAGGAAATAATTCATAAGGGAAATTGGAATGACCCGTACTAGAAGGACGAGGCTTTTTGAGAGATTTCTTACATCATATGAGAGTTAAAAAAAATATAATTCACATAGATTAAAGGGACAACGACACAAAACTTAAGCGATCGCTTGATTAATCATAGTATAATTTGAGAACTCAAAATTCCTTTGTTAGAAATTGAGACTTCTTTAGTTGACGTGTTTTTGCATAAGGTATAAAATATTAATTTCCTATGAATAATGAACCACCTACAAAATGAGAAATATTGAATTCGATGCTTTCCATGGTGATTAACAATTTAGGTGGAGATAAATTCCCACATTGATACCAAGTTACATTTTTACTAATTCACATGAATTTTGACTAATAACTAAATACTTATGAATTAAAATTCGTAGATTTCTCTCTCTCTCTCTCTTTATCTCTCTCTCTCTTGCGCTATCTATATTTAAGAAAGCAACAACCACAGAGCTGACGTGTCAGCCTGTGGTTGAAAGTCAATAAGTCAATGTACACATTTTATTCCCTTATTTTCAGGGGCCACGTTTGTGACCGTGGATTAATTAGGGATGCTTTGATACAACCTTTCTCTCTTTCTCTCAATTACACGTCACTATTAAATAATGGTGTATTGACACTCTAATTTTTTTTTTAGCAATCTGTATAATATGCAAACTTAATAACAACATGCAGGAATGATTGAGAACATGTGGTAAAGAAAAAAAAACAACCAAGTCCTATGTAAGCTATCATGATATTGTTGATAAATAATACATCAAAGTTTATCTAAAAATAATTTAAATAAATATCTATATTCATTTGAATAATAAAAATCACAGAAGCAAACTCTATAAAAGAAACAGTAATCTGTTTTTTTTATGTTATTATTATTCTTATAATATCTACAATTTCAACATCTAATGTATATAAATATGCATTAAATTTAATATACTAAAAATACTTTTAGTAAAGAAATTTTAAGCCACATTAAGAGAGCTTATTTTTTTTTTAATATTCAATAAAAGAGAATATGTCGTTCAACATTAAAACAACCCGGGAATAACCAAAATCATCTGGATCGTGTAAAAAAGAACGAAATACTCAACGGAAAAGAGCTTTATATGTATAAAAATCATTTCACATGAAAATCACACAAAAAAATCAAATCTACACCATTGAACTCATCAAAATGCAAAAAACTGCACAAAGTTCTAGATGAGAAAGATAATTATATATGCGTAGTTAAAACTTAAAAAATCGTGAGGTTATCAAACTTTGTTATTTTTTAAGCAAATTGATGACAAAGATTGAGAGACGAAAATTTGGGTGGTTGTTTGTAAGGGTGACATGAGATAAGAAGGCTATAAAAGAACAACAAATTTCAGCAGCCTTTTGAGAGTGCTTTTGAGAGTATAGAGAGGCCTGATGATGAGGATGAGGGCTGCAAAAAAAATGAGGGTTTGAAGAGAGGAGTATAATTTATATGAGATGTAGGTGTAGGGTTTGTATGTTACAATTTACAAATGGGTTGGGCTATTGCTTTTGGTTGAGCATGAGCCCACTAAAGTGTGTATGGATTATGTTTACTACGAATTTTATTGCGTTCTTATATTACACTTTTCAATTTTGTACTTTTCTACAGGATCGTCTGATGGCATAAGATGGAAAATAAAATACAATAATAAATTAAAATATAATTTTGTAAAAGTGCAACTATATTAGAAGGTGATTTCTTTGTCTTAAAACAATTAATTTCACTTAAGAAGTATTCTTATCAACATTTAAACAGGTTAAATATCATCCCATTTGAATATCACAATTTTTCATTGTAGACGGACATATTTGTCTACAATTTGTAGATGGGCCGGAGCCCTATCACAAAAAAACAAGTGAGTCGGATCCCACTTGCCCTTCCACTTGCATTTTATGATAGAGATCAAACGCGTCGGCAATTGTCTTGGTTTCTTACTTGCCCTTCCACTTGCATTTTTGTATGAGGGATCCTACCCTTCTACAATTGTAGACGGTTATGCCCCATCAACAATGAGACTTATAAGACACTTATTTTGCTTTTCTTACAGACTTTACATTTTATATTATTCATACTCTTTGACCCGTCTTAAGCCTAAACGGATTGAACAATAATTTCTCTTCTTAATCATGTAAGACCATATTTACATAAAGAGAATGAGAAACAAACTATGCTTTATGAATTAAATGTGCAAGACACGATCATAAATTTGGAGCATCTTGCCTATCTATTATCTATCATAAGAACAATAACCCATTAGATTGAATGACATAGTTCTTAAGTTGAAATAACTAAATTCTTAATTTAAATAATTAAGTTGTGTAATTATATTGATTTTTAATTTTAAGTTTTACAATTTCTATCTTTTTTTTTGTTTTACTCAAATTAAATTAAATTTTTTATTAATCAGTAGTTTTCAACTTAGCTTCAAAACTATAAAAATTATTGGGTCACGGGTCAAAATTACTTAAAAACTAGAAAATTTAGAATTTTCATTAATCATAACCATAAGTTATTTCCTCTGTCCCAATCATCTGTTTGCGTTTTTTATTCTATGTAAAGAGTATGTTAATTAATCAGAAATAACAAATGATTGGACGGAGGGACTATCTGATTTATGCGAATTCATACTAGGCACTTTCAGGTCGCGGGTCAAAATTACAAGCTAATATTACCTTAAGAAACGGAATTGGTGGGGTGGGTAAATTTCTAAAACATCTTAATACATATACTAGCGTAGATCATGTGGAAATGCAGTTTTTCAAATCGTACGGTATAGAGAACTTAACAATTAAACTCAACTGAATTTTATTTTCTTAATTTACATTTGTTAATGTGTATTATGTTTGTTTATATCCATTTCTCAATTTACATTTCTCAATTGCGTAGTACTTGGAGTTAACACAGAGAAAATCTGACATTTTCATTCTAAGTAAGATTAACAGTTTATTGTTTCCATAAAAAAGTTACTTATAAAATAACTAAGATTGTTGATTTGTCATTAATATTATGTTTGTTTATATCCATAAAGTCTTCTAATGAAGTATTTAGCAGTTATTGTGATGTTTGTAATAATATGCGGGTAACAAAAAAAAGTGAAAAGTACATATTAATTTATAAATATACTTCCTTTGTCCCATTTATTTGTTAGCCTTTTATATTCTTTGTGAGGTAATTTAATCAAAATCAAACAAGTGACATAGACAGAGGAAATATAAGTTAAAAGTAATAGTAATATGATTTAAAAATATTTGTCCCAATTATAGAAGTTCCTTCCTTATCAATGTATTAATCAAATGTTTATAATTGATTGAGAGAGAGAGAGAGGAAGTACTCTGTATATGTTAAGTCCAACATATGTCTAGAAGAGCACACAAATTAGGCTCACATTACTTAAAGGTGTGTTTGGCGGGAAAATTTATAACTTTTCCTGTTCCATAAGTAAATATAAGATTACGGTTTTTTTACAAATCTCAAGGAATACTCCTATATTATTTTTTAAAATTGTTTAAAATAAACCTAAAAGTAAAACAGTCCCGTCCATTTTTCGAGACAGTAAAAAAAAGATTCTTTTGGCCGACGACTTTAATAAAATCACTATTGTTGTGTACAATGATAATTTTTAGATTGTGGTCTATTTTTTTATTATTGTACAACATAACATTTTGATAATAATATCTTTTTGTTTATTTATGGAGTATCTTATAGTATGATACTTTTGCTGAAATATATTTTGAATAATTTGTCGTATTAAGAAATTTCCAATTGTAAATGATAATGATAAATCAAAATCTTAAATGTAAAGTCAAATAAAATGTTCACATTTTTTTGAATTTTTTTTTATAATAACAACGCATGAAGTCGTATACCCGTGCAATTTGCACGGGTTTAAAACTAGTATATATGTATAGTGAGAACCCCTCACTAAACCCTAATTCCACATACCAACCATGAATCATCACTCAACCATGATTGCCGATCACTTGTAACTCTCTAATGCCTCCATCTAGTATCACTTTTAAAAATTACTAACAACATAACAATGCCTGATGTCAGCCCTGACATTGGCTCTAATGAAAGATATAGTGGTGGATGTAGCTCTCCCACTACGGTTAAAAACTCTAGTGTTGGTCATAGAAGTAATGTAACATCTTAAGTGAGAATTATCAATCGAATCTGTAGGACTATCTTCAATTCAATCATTTCCTTTAGTTCCAGTGAGTTACATGGATAGAATTTCCCATAAACATTCAAATCATAACGACGTCATTCTTATGTGGGAAATGTTCAAGGTGCATCAAGTCATGTTCATTTTTGCTATGCATATAAAGCTATTTGGGTTAACAATCAAGACATTATAGCTTTGGTGGAAACAACATAAGTGAAGAACATGCCTAAAGAGTTTGTTATAGGTCAACTTTAGCGGTAAAACTTATTACCCCCACCCCCCAAATTTATGCAAGTCAAGTTACTCATCTAGAACTAGTGATAAACAAAATTGGAAGAATTGAAAATTGTCTCAACCAATTCATCGAACATTAATGTGCATAAATTAGAGATATCAAGAGTTCATTCAATTAACCATTGTCAAAACCAAATAGATCCCAAATTAACAATACATGATCACCATTAACCCAAGATTAAATATTAACTATTTATATTAAGAGTAGCAAATGAAGTAAAAGCAACAAAAAAACACATAACTAATATATCTGAAAGTGAGAGAAATGATAGATAAAGAGATTACCAAATTAAATTGAAGGTTGATTGCAGTTGAATCTTGATTACAACTTGCCGAAATCTCAAAATATAAAGGCTTACAAAGATAAGCTAAAAAGTATGGTTATAATAATATCCAAAAATTGTCCTATGCTTTTTAGCACGCCGGTCAATTTATACTAAGTACATGCTAAAAAGCAAGGCTTAGATTAATTAAGTGGAAGCGATTTGTTAAGAGTCTCAATCTGGTTGTTTCTTCATCAAACTGGTCATTTTAGAGCCCCAAACCAATCGGTTCTCGCAACTTCGCACACTGAACTTTAAATGCCCGCCATTTCTTAATTGCCTGGCGAAAATTGTCTTGTGACCTATCAATGGAAAGCTAATACAACTATGTTTCACCTCCAACTTGAATCACTTTGATTGGAGATTTAAAATTCAAGATATTTTAGTTTGAAGTTGAATCTTATACATGCTTTTCAATTAGTTTCTTCATAATGAACCCATATCATCTTCTCAATGATCACATTAGCTCTTCCTATCCTCAAATTTGGACTCCCGATATTCCATAGCAGTGTTGAAACCCAAGCCAAAGCTCTCGAAATCCTCATTGTATCCAAATAAGCAAGTAAAGTGCAGTAAAAGCGCTTAAGTCCTGCAAAGTACAAAACAACATACCACAAGGGAAAAATATAGGTACATAGCTCTAAAGAGCTCAAAAGGTAGCTAAAAAAGGAAATAAGAATGTATAATAAATGATATATGAAATGGATATGTCAGCTTTGTTGTAGTAATACTCCATGTTAACCAAAAACTTTATTCGGGTGGAGTGACCCTTGAAGAGATCCATTGATAGACTTATTTGACTAGTGCTTAAAAGAGTTGAAAATAGTACTCTTATCAACAAAGTGCACTTTCTTTTCTTATAACTCCATAGTTAAGCATGCTTGGCTGAGAGTAGTATTAGGATGGGTGAACTCCTAGAAAGGTTCTTAGGATGCGCTTGAGTGAAAACAAAATGTGCTGGAAATAACCCGTGTTGATCAGTGGGCCATGTACACATCCACGAGCTACCTTGAGTGACCGCTTCCGACCCATGGTTTGGGACGGGGTGTTACAGTCGTTATTCCCATTGGTCATCATCCTCAATAAGTCACACTAGAAATTTCCAAAACTAGTGGGATTCCTTGATATCTCTGAGTTGTGTATGTTAGTCTTGACTCTTGAGTGCAATTTAATTATATTGGTCCGGATTTCAATAAGTCTAGGGGTAATACATCAAGTACGAGACAAGGGGTGAAACTAGATGGAGTAATGTGTAATAGTGACTGAAGGTTGGTATTTGAAGAAGTCTCTCTGTCACCTTTATACAGTTATAATCATTGTCAGATAATAGTTAGAGCTACTGGATTTGCTCCAATACCGAAGGTGCTAAGACCTTTCCGCTTTTAGGAGACTTGCTCATGGCAAGAAATTCATAGACTTGGTGCAATAATTTTTAAAAAATGAGTCCTCATTCCAATTCATTAATGATATTGCGTAGCATTTAATTCTAATTTTATTTGCTAGTAACAATTATCCAGTGATTTCATAACAACTTTGGCCACTTCCCTCAACTTACCAGTTATAACGTATAAGGTCTTGATAAGGATTATACGGTTGCGGAGATTCTAGAAGTGACTAATCAAATGTTACATTTTAAAGCTTTAGGTCCCATATAGTTCTCAAGTGATTTTCTTTCGATCTCAAAGAGAAGTTGTACATCTGAGATTGCGGAGATCCTAGGGTCCTCTATTACAAAAAATTCCACACTTTTTAGAAGAGGCCTTTATTGATTTAAACGCAAAAACCGAGAGTCCTAATTTACTGGTAACCTGCGTCTTGTTAGTGCATAACGCGTGTTTCGTGACTCAGCAAGTCAGTTCAAGATAGTTGTCTTTGAGAAAACTGTACTTGCAACAATCACCAAGACAAAATTTTAAGCTTAAGAAGGGGACTCATCTTAGCAAAACATAACTTCTGAAATAAAATAGTCATGCAAACGGCCTTTCAGCCTCTTTTCACCTAAAAAAAGAACAAATAAACAAATGAATCTCAACAATTTCTTTTTAAGTTTTTTTACTAACCAAACATAACAAAAATTGTATACCTTACTATGATTTCTATCTTTGTTCCTGTAATTATTTTCTTCCAAACAATTTCAAGCGTTTTTAGGCTTACAGAATTTATAAATCTCAAATAAAAAATTATTGTTTAAACACAATCATCATTTATATTCAATTTAATTTTTTTATCAAATTTTTTTGATAGTATCAACTTGTTAGTGAATTATAAGAACACCATATTAAAATTCATTACAAATGTATTGATAAAATCCACTAATGCAGGTTTTACAAGTTAAAATTTAATGCACTTTAATTTTCTCTAGTTTAGAAACTCACTAGTTTTAAACCCGTGCAGAAAATGCACGGGTTGTAATTAATAAAAGCCGTTATTATTTAATACATAATTATACTTGATTTTTGTTTACTTTTATCGTGAAACAAACAACAACTTGAATGTATTCAAGTAAAATATAACTATATGTATATAAGTAGTATGTTTTTATAAGATAAATTTGAAATTCACGATCAATTAAAAAATCAATATTTTGTTAATATAACATGATTTAAATACATTCAAACCAATATAATAATTTAAACCAATAATATGAACAAAGAAATATCTTATATCAACGGGAATGCAAATAACTACATGTTTTCAGAAAACATGTCTTACGCTTTAATGTTTAGAGCCCAAAATTTTTAAACATAATATGATTCTTACGGAGTATACACTATATATTTTGAAACTGATACTATGATTTTTGTATTAGAAAATCATATTAGTAATTTGTATGTAATTGTAATATGTAAATTTTGGAGTGTAAATTTTAGTTTTAGGGAATGTAATAATTTCTGTTTATAATATCTTTTTACGGATGTGAAAATGGGATTAAATAATGATATAAAACTATGTTATTATTCATTAAATGTTATGTTAATAAAATATAGTGTAGTGTAATGTAATACATTGTTTTAATAAAATAGTTAATGAAATTAATAAAAGTAGAAAAGAGTATATAATAATGAATGAATGAGATTAATTAATTCTAAGCATAAACATGGGGGTCCCACATCACTATCAATTTGATAAATCATTTTATTTCATCGACCAATAAGAACGCTCTAAATGTTTGTGGATTAGTATATAGTAGATTCCATCCTAGTGTTTGGTTGGAGGTTTTGGAATGGATTGGAATGGATTCAATCCATCCTAATGTTTGGTTGGAGGCTTTTGGAATGGAATTACATACCTAATGGATTCTAACTCCATTCTATACCCTTCAAATCCGATACCCATATATGCACCTAAGATTCTAACTCTATTCTACCTTATTACTAATCTTTACTTACTAAAGCAACAACCACAGAGCCTATGTGGCGCTATGTGGTTGAAAGTCAATAAGTCAAAAAGAGTTTTTTTCATTCCTGAATTTAAGGACAATGTTCTATGTGCTAATTAATTAGCACTTTGTATGTAACAATTATACAAATGTTTACCGTAAAATTGTTTCAGCATAACCTTGTACATATGACTTATAATATAGCATGCATATATACAAATACACAAATATAAAATTACAAATTCAAATAATTATAATTACAACATTAATCTAAATAATTATATATCACGACTTTTGTCAGAATTGTTCGTCTATAATATCCTAAATGATTTCCAATCATAAATATACTTAACATCAGATATTATATTTATATATGTCTTAAAACCAAAACAAATTAATGTTGTACTCTTATTATTAATAGGAGAATACTATTATTAATATCAAAAATTTTATTTAAAAAAAGAATATTAACAAGGAATATTATTAAAAAAAATTAGATCAGACAAATTGATTTAAAAACAATAAGAAACCGAATCAAAGTGATATCATCAACAAATCATCCACCAAATAAAAAAACTTAACCATCCTTTAACAAAAACATAAAAAAAACATTTACATATATAATATTTGAAATAGTATTCTAAACAAATTGATTTACAAAAAACAAGTGAAAAATCTCAGTTAATGTCAAATTAACTATCCATGTAATTTGATAGTTACAGAATTAATATGTCTTATAACTTATGAGGGTGTATAGCGTGATGGAGTAATAGAGTTAATTACTTGAGTTGTGATTTCTAAGATCAACGTCACAAGAAATGATGATGATAAATATAGGCATTTGTAGAAGTGAGTTAAAAATGGATTTTGATCACTTATCATCAAATAGCGGCGGGCGAATGAGCGAGTAATAGGGTTTGTGAGGGACGATGTAAAATTGTGGGGATAAGTGCAATTTTTATGGATTAATTTTAGATATAAGTTGACTGAATCGTCGTAAATATGCACGGGTTAAAATTTAAATTTAAATTCAGACCAATTCAAGAATTTGTATTTATTGAAAATAGGTCAATACGAGTCCTTTGCACGGGTTAGACAACATGAAAAATGGGTTTAACAAGATGACATATCGTACTACAGCCGCTTGACCATCGATCATAAATAACATATCATTTATGCTAATCGCAAACGAAATTTATAATTCGAAATTTAAAATCTTAAATATGACCTTTATATAACTCAATATTTACATTTGCAATTTAAAATTATTGAACAAACAGCTACGTAATTTATTTTAAAACATTATCATGAAGATAAATATTTTAAGAAAAGATAATTAACCATATAATATTTAATCTTAAATATTCTACATTTTTTTATAATAACAAATTTGAAACAGCATACCCGTGCAATTTGCACGGGTTTAAAACTAGTACTATATTCATTCCATGACTCAACCAAACACTTATGAGTAAGTATGAGGTTCTAACTCCATACCTCTATGATATTAGAATCCATTCCAATTCGTTAAACCAAACACCTAAATTAAATTTATATTTGTCCACATGTTTTGCTAATCACTGACACAAGTTATCACATACTCAATATTTTTCTTGTTTAATACTCCCTCCTAGTCGGTCATTTCTTCCCTCTTTCCTTATTGGTAAGTCGGGTTTTCTTCCCTCTTTCCCTTTTTGGATGTGGGGTTGTGTGTTTTGTGTGGTTTAAATTCATTTATATGTGGGGTATTGTGTTTTGTGTGGTCCAAATTCATTTCCTTAATTTTTGTGTAAAAGTGAAAGGGGAAGAAATGAGTGACTAGGAGGGAGTATATAATTATGAGCGTATACAATTATCTTAGTCAATTATATGTGATGACATTGTTTGATTGAGGAAAAAATAACGAAATAATCTTTACAAAACATATTGTAACATGAGCATTATTTGTAACATGAGCATTATTTTAGATACACTTTATCGAAGATGAATAATTGATTAAATGAAATATAAATAAACTTTCTTGCTGACACTGATAATTAAAAGTGCTAAAATTTCTAGATTTATTTTCTAATGAAGTTACTCAACCATTTAGTTGATTTGGTACATCTTTAGTTATTTGAGAATAAAATGAAGAACTTTGTTCGATCAGAAACTTTGATTATCATGTTTGACCCCAAATATGTAATAGATTGCCAAACAAGCTTGCCACTTTGTTCCAAACTTGAAGGAAAAAAGTCAACAATGATATTTTTTTGACAAATATTTTGACCACACCCCATTTCATATTTTATTTAAGCATTATGGGTAACACTATAATATTCTAGTAATTGCGTATGAGATGCTATACAAATGCTAGTAATTGATTTTATTCCATAAGTTTTTATTATTCTTGGCGACTCACTTACTATTAATTCCTAATCACTAATAATAATATTATTATTATTATTTGAGTGACTCGATCAGTTGAAGTTAAAGTTGAAACGAATACGGAAAAAGAAACGTCGAAAGCAAAATAAGTCAAACGAAGAAGATACAGCAAGTACGACGGATAGTGACAACTCTTCAACAATGTTGGGCGCATCAACTGAAGATGCATCGTCAGACTCATGCCCATCTTCACCAACATCTTTTTATTCAACTACTAATAATTCTTATATTTCACATCAACAAACTGTTGAAGCAACCAAACCCACCTTTAACATCAAATATATTGGGTTAACCTTATTACTAATTGCTCTTGGACTTCTAATCTTTTTCGGCAAGACGTGGGCAATATTCTGGATCTTTACATGGATACTTATATTTTCTTCTTGTCGACGTCATTATCACTTAAAAGGGAACTAGTTTTATACCCGTGCAAAATTGCACGGATTTGGTATTAAACTTGTATAAAAAAATATCCGATTTAATGCATAAATATTGATATAAAATTTCAAAAACTGTTAATTAAAATTAAAATTTTGAACAATGCTTCGTATCATTTACAAATAGTAAAAAATCTAATAAAATTATAAAATATAGCATATTTTGTGTAAGCATCATTGCTTTGCAAAACACATTATGAAATACGTCAGAGAAACGTTTGTAATATCCGAGAGTAGAGAACTTGAGTATTAGACAATAATTATTGACTTATTTCAAAAATCAGCCGTATTGTTTGTTGACTCTTATCAACTACGGAGTATAAAATAAAAAACATAGTATGAATAATAAATTAATATAACTTCACAAATTGTGCCTTTTTTTCAATTTAAGGCATGTATGTCTGATATATACGTATTATAAAATAATCTGAAAAATGATGAAAATAAGCAATATCGTTACATCTAACATCGGCAAAATGAAAATAACACGTTTTTCATTCACATTTACACATTTTAATTTAGCAAATTTTATCGACATGATTTCGGCTCATGTTAGTTGGATGGGTTCGTAATTAAACGGGTACAATCTATTTTGAATTGGGCCAAACTAAGGAATAAACAAAGTCCTAACACTTCAGATAATCCATCACAATTTCTATTTAAAACGGACACTATATGTCTTAAACATAACACGGCTCAAATACATATCAAATCACCCCACGTATTCCCTGAAAAATACGACAGTTTTTGTCTTACTTACCACTATATGGTTTTGTTTGGCCCGTCTTAAACTTAAGACGAATAGTATGTCTTAAACAGAACTTACTGTGAATCCATATGCACCACCATATGACCATGTATAATCCCACCCTTTCCATCACCAAAATCCCACGTCACTAAAAGACCGACTATCTTCATTACCTCCATATCGCCTACGTCTCTATTTTTCTATCCTCTTCTATTCTCCCCTATCTCATATTTCGTATAAATGTATGCACGTGTTTCCTTTATCTCACGTTATATTTTGTTTATATAATTAATAAATTTGAAAATAAATTAATTTGAAAAAGAAAAAAAAAACTATCCACTGTACATTTATGTATGTAGCACTTCACCTCAGGAATGACAGATTTATTTTTAAATGCTTCTAATCAACATGGTAATTTTTTTTTTTTTGTTATAACGCAAGTATTATTTATGCATGTAATTAGTCTAACGAAGGCAATTTTTTAATGGTTTTATGCTTATAACACATAAAAAACGGCACTTCGATAAATTTATTGGATCTATCTAAGTAGATTGTAGTGTGCCTATTTAGGGAGAGATTTAGAATAAGCAACTTTTTTTCCGTATTTTCTTAAAACCAACTAAAATAAGATAATTTCAAAAGAATTTTACGCATGTATTTTTTTTGGAGTTTTATATTTTTTCCGTATTGGATCTATTAATGGTTTTACGCATGTATTTTTTTTTGGAGTTTTATATTTTTTCAGTTTAAAAATTATTTTTTTCAAATTTTATTTTGATATGGGACATTCTAGATCCATATTGTACTATATGGATTAACGGTTAAATAGTTTGTTAATGCATGCATGCATTGAGTAATTAATGTTGATATTTTACAAATTAGATATCACCTGAATTCTGTAATATTTATTAACTAACTGATTTTTAAATAATCTTACTAAAGCGGTGGGTTCTTATGAACTTATTTATTTATTTTTTTTGCCCTAGCAAAACCGTGTAAGGTGAAATTATATAGTTCAGTAGTTTTTAAAAATTTGCATGATCAAATGATTGTATTTTCTAAAATAAATTACTTTAGTGTAAAAATGCAAACCGATACATACAATGCGGAAAAAAGAAAAAAAAAAAGAGAAAAAAGAAAAAGAAAACTAAGATGATGATGTGGATCAATGTGGTGGCTTTAAATGTTCCTATTTTAATATAATGAAGATAAGATAGCTTTAAATCCGATCAACTTATTAAATTTTACAAAAAAACTGACATGATATTTATAACCTTGCGGTTAATTATATGTATAGACTTTAGTTTAAATTCTATACTACTTTATTGCCACTTTCATTTTGTAGCTTACCCCATATTTGAATTTTACTTTTATGATTTATTATCATAAAATTACCTATTGGATGCAAAATACTTTGTTCCATGATTGGCTCCTGAATTTTAGGGTTCCCAAATGACCTTTTAAGAAAGTGGTTGCAATGTTCAGGAATTAATTTACAAAATTGCTAAACCCCGCCCCCTTATTACTCATCTCGCCCCCTATTTTCATTTCAATTTCCATTTTTGCCCTTCTCTCTAAAAAATATCTCTTCAATGAATTTTTTCCTTTGTTTCGAAAATGAGTGACGGTAATGATTTTTACGATTATCTTTTTACGTCGTCGTACAATAATTATGATAACGAACCTCGATTTGCAAACGAGTGGAATGCGCAACAACATTATCGTTATTACGATGAATACGCTAATTTTGATTACGGCGAGGATAGCGGGTTTGATGAAGGGGACGATGATACGGGTCACGAAAATGACGAGGAGGAACGGGTTAACACGGAAACCACGGAAACCACGGAAAACGAGGCCGGAAATGCTACGGTAAAATTCGATTTACGAATTTTTTTTTTTTTAAGTCGACTTATGCTATCGTGTCAGATTCGCGTAACAAGCAGGGCCAAAACGTGTGAAATACACGAATCAGCCTGGGCCAATTCGTGCAGATCACACGTTTTGGCCCAGGCCAATTCGTGCAGATCACACGTTTTGGCCCAGGCCCAGACGTGTGATCCACACGAATGGACCCAGGCCAAAACGTGTGATCTGCACGAATTGGCCCAGGCTGATTCGTGTATTTCACACGTTTTGGCCTAGGCCCATTCGTGTAATTAGGTTTTTTTTTTTTTTTTTAAATTGTTAGTCGTATTTTTTTTTTTAAAAAACAAAATGTATTTAATATATATAATTTTTAATGGAATTAATTAGGAAAATAAAGAAGGACCGACGGGGGATGGTGTGAATTACGGCGATTATTTTATCTTCGAAAATCTATTTACAACGTTTGAGGAAGCATTTGATAAATGTAATGATGTTGCTTACGGATTGGGGTTTCATTTGTTAAAGCACACGTATCACATGGAAAAGCGTCCCCCGTTTAAATTGATCACATGTGATCGGTATGGACCTTATAAAAGCTATGCCAAGAATCCGGAGAAACCGTTAAGGAAATCAGCTACAAAAAAAATTATGTGTCGATTTGCATTGAAAGTGTTTAAAAGAGGTTTGGCAATGTGGGTAGTGGTTCCAAAATGTGGGTTTCACAATCACTCTTTTGGAGAGTTCCTTGAAGGTCATAGACGTAGAGCACAATTTAATGATGAACAAAAGGAATTTATTAAGCAACAGCGTAAGTCTCATGTCAAACCGGGGATGGTTAGAAATGCTTTCACACGTTTGTTTCCTCATCAACCGGCACCGCGCTTGAAACAAATATACAATGAAAATGCCAGACTTAGTGCAAAAGATAGAGACGGGAGGAATAGTGTGCAATATATGTTGCACTTGGCCACCGAAGCTGGATATATCCGTGATTTCATGGTAAATGAGGAAACAAGAGCTCTTGAACGTGTTTGGGTTGTTCACCCCGAGGCAGCCCAAATGTTTAAAGCATGGCCAAATGTGATTTTGATAGACTCTACGTATAAAACCAACAAATATGGGCTTATTTTGGGCCAATGTGTTGGTGTCACTCCCGTTGGCAAAAGTTTTTTAATAGGGTATGCATTGATAATGAGAGAATCCACCGATGGTTATACTTGGGTTTTGAGGAGGCTGGAATCTTTGTTGGAACCTTGTGTGAAACCGACGGTCATTGTCACTGATCACGAAGGCGGTCTACTTGCAGCACTTCCCCATGTATTTCCAACAACTCTACATTTCTTGTGTTTGTGGCATATTTACAATGCAGTTGAGACGAAAGCTACAAACTTGCGAAAAGATGGAACTTTTGGAAAACGTATAGCACATGGTGTTTGGAAGAAAGTGGTTGAAGCAAAAACGTTTGATGATTGTCAAAGGGAGTTTGGCGAGTTAAGGAGAAAGTATGCTTATCAACCCGGACTTATCACTTATCTTGAAACTCAATGGTGGGTTAAAATTCATATGTTTGCCAAATGTTTCACTAATTTGGTGATTCATTTTGGTAACACATCTACATCTAGAGTTGAGTCCGCTCATGCGCAATTGAAGATGTGGTTAGGATCAGCTGAGCTTACCTTGGACAATTTGTGGAGACGGGCTGATGTTATGATGCATGGTCAACACATTGAGATTCGAAGGACATTGGAAGATTCTATTAGCAAGACCCTTGTCTCTAATTTGTTTCAACGACAGCTGTTTTCAATGTTGAGCGGAAGAGTATCAGCGACAGCTATTACGGAAATGGAAACGGAGTTTATTCGCGGTACTAATTTAGGTGATGATATGGAGGGAGTATGTGGATGTACTTTATGGAGCACCCATAGATTGTTGTGTGCTTGTATGCTACATAATTTGTGGGTTCAGAACAAAAGAATCCACCCAGAAGATGTGCATGAATTTTGGTCAAGGTTGGCTTACACGAAATCCAGTCATCGTCGTTGTGACCGTAATGAAGTAATGGAGGAACTCTTCAATAAAGTTCGAACATCCCACCAATCAGTCCAAAGAGATGTTATTGAGACGCTTTTCAGTAAGTTGTTTCCCGAGAACGAGGTTGTTGAAACCCCGGAAATTGTAGATATACCTCGTGGCCGTCCAAGGAAGTCCAATACTCGTAATCAATCAGGTGTGGAGCATGCCAGACGTAGGTACAAGAGTACGTCAACGTCAACAAGTAACGATAATGGAGGTACATTCTAGTTTTACGATTAATTTATTTAGTTAATTTTCTGTTATTATTTTCTTTAATTAATTTTATGTTATTATTAGCTTTAGTTAATCTTCTGTTATTATTTTCTTTAGTTAATTTTCTGTTATTATTAGCTTTAGTTAATTTTCTGTTATTATTTTCTTTTAACTTAATGTTGTAAATAATTCAATGTAGGTGAAGGTCCTCCTCTTGAGATAAATTATAATCTTGTCAGTGAGATCGAGGCTTTTGGATATAAGGACTTTGTACCGGTGCCGAACCAACATGGGTTTCTAGATGCTTTTGACCCTAGAGGCGATGGTCATTGTGGATTTCGAGTTGTCTCACATGCAAGAACAGGGGATGAGAAAAACTATCTACAAATGCGACGACTACTATTGCTAGAGTTGAAAAACCAAGTTTATGCGATCATTTACTATGGTGAACGTGACCAAGCTTGTAGACGAATCAAATGGGCTACATATGCACCGTGTCAAAAGCCTAATTGGATGGAAGGTTTGGATTTATTTGGTTTTGCAACGGCTTTCAATTGGACAGTATGTTGCTTGAATATGTCATATTTCAATGGTGTACATTCATGGTTTGGGTGTTCCACGTACTTACCTCTACGGTCTACACCAGGTGCTCGAGCTCCGTATGGTATTTTGTGGATACTTCATACAGGTGATCATTGGGTTCGTGTACGCATGAATGACGAATGTGCTATGCCTCCTATACACAATTTATGGAAGCGTAATCGTTCTCTCGACATTGAGTATTATGAATTTATTTATAAGGACAGACTTGATTTCTGGTGGGATTATGTAAATAGGGGACTTTTGCGGGATCCTAGAACTAGTTAGTTATGTATTTGGTTTGTAATTTATCAATTTATTTATCAAGAATTTGTTTTCATTTTTTGATCTTTCGTTTTTATTGACAAATTCAAACGACCAAGTCCAACAAAGTCTTAAAATAAACCAACAAACTAAGTTTAAAAAAAAAATCCAACAAACAAAGTAAAAAAAAAAAAACAGCACACAAAGTCTCAAAACAATCCCAACAAACAAAGTCTAAAAAGAGTCCAACAAACAACAAAAAAAACGTCAATTCCCGCCATCGGTACCACCAATCACGCCATCGGTACCAACATTCCCTCCATCGGTGCTACCACTGGCTCTCGCTCCATCGCTGCGACCACTGATTCTCGGAGTATCGGTGCGGCCACGTGAGCCTCTCCCTCTATCGGTGCGACCACGTGAGCTTCTCCCCCTATTAACAGCTGGGGGTCTACCGGCGTATGCTCGTATTTCTGGAAGCGAGGTCCTCAGAAACTGCCTAAATTCTCCGGAAATGGCAGGGTCATCAACATCATCAAAATGTGAGAAGCGGTGAATAAGCGACTGACCAACCTGCAAAGTAAAGGAATAGACAGTTATATTAAAATTGAAACACATTTATATGAATACACATTAATATTAAAATTGGGTATATATTAAACGTACCGTAGTCGGAAAGTGGGACCTCGATACGGGCAGCTCACCGACATCACGGGGAACATTCATCACATAAGGATGCGAATGTGTACTAAACCACTCCATATACCCTTGCGTGTAAGCATGTGGTGGGTGAGCGGGCAATGAACGCCTATCCAAATGTACTCTGTGAATTTTCCAATTATTCCACACGTAGTCCAACCTCGCACCATCATATTGCACATCATATGCAATCGACTTAACTGGACGGTAAGCCCTGTCAGTGGGAGGCATGGGGGGCGGGATGGTCTGCATGTACCCAAATTGTCGAAGACATCTCTCAGGGTAGTATGGCTCAGCAATATCGATAAATCTCAACAACCCCTGAAACGCGGTACTAGGGTGTTCAGTCTCGGGATTCTGAGGGTACGGTCTCCAAGCTACCGACTCTATAGGCAACAAATCCAATTGCTCTCGGTATTTTACAAGTGCTCTATCCGCCTCAGCGCGTGGTACAGAACTAGTAGACCATATTGAAGCCCTCGGAGTATCAGGACTGGTTACCAAGGTCGCCATCGGCCTAAAACTGGGAAAGTACTCGAAGATCCACGACTGCAACAAGGCCAAACAACCACATAAACCCTTACAATCAGCCCTCGAAGAAATACCCAACTGCCTATATAGATAAGCCAATGTGCCGACACCCCAAGCATACTTACTAATGCTACGAACATCTCTAAGCAACGGGAATATGTTTGCCTGAACCCTATCACTAGATTTGTCAACAAATAATGTCGAACTCAATAAGATCATCAAGTAACCCTGAACCTCAGAATCCACTCCCCGCTTGCCCCCCGCAACCAACTCTTTCAAAGCTTTTTGTAAAATCAAATTGCCCTTGTATATCTTTGCATCATTACCTTGTTCCCACTGCTCTCCTAACTGAGCCTCAGTCATAGCCAACAACTCCGACATACCAAGCACGGGATGTGCCATATCAGCCTCGGGTATGCAACAAGAATCCCCATCAATATTAATCCCAAGGATCTCCGCAACATCGTGCAGCAGTATCGTCATCTCACCCCATGGCATGTGAAATGTGTTGGTGTCCGGCTGCCACCTCTCAATAAATGCACACAACAACGGCATGTTCAAATTTTTATGCATAATGTCGGGCAAATGACTAAGATCCGATTCCGCAACTATCGCGCGAACCTCATCTGGCAAAATCCACTTACGGAGCTCAACTAATGATCTTTCTCTAGTGTATTTAGTCAACAAACCACGCTCAAAACCACGCTGATTCCACATAACGTAAGAAATGTGTCCACCAAAACTCGGAATCACATCCGGTACTAAAGGACCCCCCTGTGATGGCCCCGTCAATATCCAGCTCGAATCTTTCCCCCTAGCCCTTACTTTCCTACGCGGTTCAACCCCCGAATTGCTAGACCCCGAAGCATAGCTCTCAAACCTACCCTGCGGCCCCCGTCTAACCCGAAAAACAGAAGTCGCCTCCACATTTGTCCCCTCAACATTACCCGCCTCCTCATTATCCCCCTCATCATTTCCCGACCCTTGATAATTTCGTTCCTCCTCCTCAAGTTCTCTCTCGAACTGTTGAAACTCCCCATCATAAAAATCGGGCTCATTTGGTAGTTCTGTTATTTCGATCGACCCAATACTAGTATCTCCAACCCTCACATTAACTTTTTTCCGACGATAAGATGCATGAAGTTTAGACCTACGGTCATCATTTTCCGACATCTGCATAATACAAATTATAATAGAAAAACTAAACATTTAATTACATAATACAAAAAACATAATTACAATTGTAATTAATAAAAGTACGTAAATATATTATCAAACATTTAATTACATAACACAAAAAACTAAAAGTAAGTAAATATATATTACATAATACGTAACTATAATTACATAATAAGACATTTTTTTTAAAAAAAAAAACCAACCAACATTTAATTTGTAATTAATAAAAGTACGTAAATATATTATCAAACATTTAATTACATAATTCAAAACTACTAAAAGTACGTAAATATATATTACATAATAAAAATACGTAAATATAATTACATAATAAGACAATTTTAAAAAAAAAAAAAATAAAAAAACCGAATAAACCGGCCCATTCGTGTGAATTACACGAATGGACCTTGGCCAATTCGTGTAATCCACACGTCTGGGCCATGGCTCATTCGTGTGGATTACACGAATTGGCCCAGGCCCATTCGTGTAATTCACACGAATGAGCCATGGCCCAGACGTGTGGATTACACGAATGGACCTAGGTCAATTCGTGTAATTCACACGAATGGGCCGGTTTTTCGGTTTTTTTTTTTTTTTTTTTTGTAAATTCAACCATTAACGATTAATACAAATTCAAAAATACGCAACCTAATGGGCTCTAATCGTCACATGCTTTCTAATCTACGTCAACCTATAAACTAATCTATACTAATTGAATAAAAAATGAAGAAAGATTGAACATACCTTGTACAAATGAAAGAAGATTGAAAGGGAGATGAGAAAGAAGTTTGATGTTTGAAAGGAAGAAATTAGAATGAGAAAGAAGCGATTTTGAATATATAACGGTTTGAAACGGTTTTTTGAATTTTGAATAATGAAAATTGAAGCGATTTTGAATTTATAACGGTTGAAACAATTTTTTGAATTTTGAATAATGAAAATTGAAGCGATTTTAAATTTCTAACGGTTATGACTACTTTGTCTGTCATAATTGCACTCTATTAAGACGGAAAATTTATGACGATTTGAATTTTAAAATATTAAGACGGAAAATTTATGACGGTTTCAATTTTAAAATATTAAGACGGAAATAATATCCCACTTTATTATATGTTGGTCAATTAATGATAAAGGGCAAAGAAGTAATTATGGGGGGCGGGATGAGTAAAATGGGGGGCGGGGTTTAGCAATCCCCTTAATTTATCTCTTTCCACTTTTTTTTTTATATCACACAATTTATTCATCTGTCAGGATTTATTGGCTATGTATTTCTCTTCAAGCTCATAATTCAAAAGCGTGTTAAAATTAGTTAAACGGAAAAAAGATTACAAAGCCGAAATTAAAAGCGTGTTAAAATTACTTAAAAATGAAAAAAAAAATTACAGAGGCAGAAATTAAAGAATGTTTTCCATTTCCATATTTGAGATTAACGGAAAGTATGTGGAGAAAATTTACAGATGTAAAATTCATGGAATATATGAAAACTCCAGATAATTAAATCTTCCAAAAATTTGATTTAAAATTAAAGCAAAAAAAAATAACACAAAAATTATATACATAGGATGTTTACAATAAGGCTCAAAATAATTAAAAATAAATGTTAATATTATTACAATTGAAAAAATAAATCACAAAATCGATATATATACTTAAGAAAATTAAAATATCACGATAACAATTATTAGCCGATCTGCCTATTTCAAAAGACATGCAAATGAATTACTGCTATGAAAAATTGATTTCTTAAACATTAAAATTTCATACTTAAATGAATTTTTGAAAAAAAAATTAAGCCAAATATCTTCAATATTGAACGGAATGTTAGAGAGTCTAGGTGTTCATAAATCATCCAAAATTGCAGATGAATTGTTGAATTGTTTGTCATTCTGGCAATTGTCAATAGCATCTCCACATAATTTTCTATGGTAGTATCATGCTATCATCATTTCTCAGTGTGCCGAAGAAAGTGAAGAAAAAAAAAACTATCTTTTGATACTTGATTTCTAAAAAAAAAATCTACAATTTTAAGCAAGGTGGTACTAAATGACTGGCGTGTTGTTACGCACCAAAATTTGGAGTTCGAAAAGCTTAACGTTCTCCCAAAAATGAAATTGACGGATAATTTTCCGTTTTGCTGAAATTTGTTTAGGTCCGATTAGTGTTCCTAGCAAATTATTTTGATTTTCGACAAGTCCGAAAAGCTTAACGTTCTTGTTCGAAAAAAATTTACTAACGAGTTTGTACTCGTTCATCTTACTAACCTTGCGAAGATAAAGATGATAATGAAGTCAAAGAAAATGAAGATTGATTTTTTTTTTTTATTGTTTGTGCAAACTCATGGAAATTTTTATCAAAATTACCATGAGTTTGAGGGGGGATGTTAGAGAGTCTAGGGTTTAGTATAAGACGGCTACGGTACGACGGCTATCATTAGGGTTGTGTAATATTTAGGGTTTATTGTAAGGTATTATAAATACCGATCCTTATATGATATCAATAACACAACAACAATTATCCCTTTAATTATCTTAACACGGAAAATTCTTAAATATACAACAAATTAGGTTTAATAAAAAATGGGAGAATGATTAGATGAAGGTAGATGATGACGATCCTTATTTGAGGGAGATGAATGAGGCTATGGGTGGCAGTAAATATTTGGTTTTAATTTGTTTTTTTTAGAGGAAGGATCAAAAGTGAGAGGAGGGCGAGGTAGGGTTTGACTTTGGGGTGTGAGTGGGAAATACGGAGTAAAGATAATTAACATCACAAATTCTTATTTCAGACGGACTATTTCCGTCTGAAAAATAAGACGGGATTATGTTGCCACTTTTTGATAAAATGTAACCACAGCTTATATCAACTTATTTTCAATAGTGGTTACATCTAACTGTAAAGTGGTTACAAAGTCCCGTCTTATTGTTTCAGACCAAAATGGTCCGTCTGAAGCAAGACCAACTGAATTAACATAATGTGAGATTTCAAGCATTCAGCATTTCTTTGATTGGTCTTGGGTTACTAATTTTACATACAATACCAAAAGTTATACCTATTTTGAAATTAAAACGAGTTAAAAATTTGAAGTTGTTGGATGATATCTAGGTATTTTGTTTTTTGGGTATTTTGTTTTTGTATTATCCATGAGAATTGTGTTTTATAGTATAAGTTTTCGGTCATAATGTATTACTCTTTCTGTCCCGATCAATTGTTATCAACTTTTGTTTTGGGCCGTGTTATTATTTAATTGTTTCTATTTTTTGTACGTTTATACAAGTGAGCAAATGGACAAGTGAAATGGGCAAGTGGAATGTGAGACAACCGTTTAGTTTATTTTATTTTTCATTTTCTTGGTTTTAGTGCCAAAATAATAGATAAATGATCAGACAAAAGAAGTCATAACTAAATATAATTCCAGATCCAATAAATCGTTGGCCGATATAAACATGATCTTAAATTTGTGAAATTAACAGTGATGTTTCGTTTTTTTGGGAGAAAGAGCTAGAGGGAAGGGAGATTGGGCCGACAGAGTTAAGAGAGCAAGTGCCGCCGAGTGAGGCAGAATAAAAATCAATAAGTGAGTCGAAGTGTACTGTAACAATAGTATGCTGCACGGTAGGTTTTGTTAATAGGATATGATTTGGGTTTGTTAATTGTTAATATGATACACATTAGATTAGATAGGCCTATTAACTCTAGAAAAAAAAAGACGGACTTATAAGATTACATCATATTTTTTTGTAAAGGGGATACATTATATTTTTCAATTACTACTTCAAAAATATAATGTCTAATTATCATACGAAGATATTTAAATTATCGAATTTTAAAACAACCCGTTCATTTTTGCACGGGTATAAAACTAGTATCATCAATACATGTCACTTTAATAAATTGAGCTCACTAAAATATATATATTTTTTGGTGAAAACGAATGTCTATGTTTCATGCCTCCACTTAATGGTTTGGACCGAAGAGTAGACCACACTACATAACTTGGTCATGACCAGGCATCGCATAATTTTTTTTCATGATCAGAGCATACAATACAACATTTGGTTCTATCTATAAGGAATATAATATTACTATAATATAATTATGAATCATAATTATATTATAGTAATATTATATTCCTTATACTATCCATGTGTCACATATTTATGTATATTTTGACACGTGGTGTTGTAATGGAGCTAACGATGGACTTTTCACAACTCCAAGAGATGGTGAATCGAACATATGTAAAATATTTATAATTGCAATGATAGCAACCTAGTATCTTATAAATACTATCTTTCTCCAAATTTGTTATAAGTTATTATTTACGCAGTAAGTTGTTTTTATCATTTACCTTTATCTAATGTTCTCTCCTCTCGATTCTGATTGTTCCACTACAAGATAAACCAGCTACGCAACGGAGGTTTTGCGATGGACAACAGCCCCGTAGAAGAAATCGTTTAGCAATAAAACCTGCGATGGAAACGCTTAACTTATGGCGGAATTGTGACAAGCATTCCGTAGAATACCTAATTCACATGGCACGCCTAAATTTTTAATTACCAGGAAGTACTATGACGCAAATGTTGGTTTTGCGACGGAAAATCCGTCGCAAGGTTGACTGGACATTGACTTTTAGTCAAGAAAAATCCGTAGGAACACTGTTTGCGACGGACTGACCGTCGCAATTATTGACTATTGCGACGGAAGTTCCATCGTAGATATTGACTTCGACATTAACTTTTAGTAAAAAAAAAACTCCATAACTATTTCTTCTGCGACGTAAATTCTGTCACAAATATTGACCAATGCGACAGATTTGTGATGGAATTTTCGTTGCTTAATATTAGACGGGAGCGTCTTTCCCCTTCCCTGTCTTTCTCACTCTAAAATTATAAAAATCGATGCAAATATCCTCCAATCAATTTTCTTTCGCCATACCACCACCACCCGTCGTTCCTCGACCATGCCACCTCGCCGAAGCACCTCTACCACCGCCATTCCTCCTCCTAACCTTTCTGTCTCTCCTTCCCCTATCTTCTTTCTTTCTCTTTCTTCTCCTAGCCGCGCTGAAGCGCCGCCTTCCATTGTTCCCAACGCTAGCCAGCCACCAGATCTGTCGCCCATCCGCCATCCGCCATTCCCAATTCTTATTATTTCTCCCTTTTTCACTCCCTTCTGCATTCCCATTTCTCCTATTTCTTTCACCTGTGCTGGTCTGTCACCACGTCGGACCACGTTCTGCCGCCACTTTTATTTGCCTCACCTAAAGGTATGTCATTTCGTTTGTTTTTTTAATCATTTTAATAATAATATTGTTTAATGATAATGTAATTTCGTTTAGTTTAGGTTTTTGGGTAATATTCCAATATTGTTTGATGACAATTAGTATTGTTTAGTTTAGTTTAGTTAGCGAGGAGAGGGAGATCTTCGCAATTGAGCAAGGACCTTTCCAAGACCCACCTTTTCAACAACAACAACAACAACAACAACAACAACAACAACAACAACAACAACAACAACAACAACCACCACCACCATACCATTCCCAATCATCTTACCAAAGCCACTAAGACACCGACACCCCCATGTTTGACGCGGAGACTCGTTCTAGCATTCCAATGGAGCCATGGCAACAACAAATGGCATCCTACTTTGCTAGCACCAACGATGTCTTAAGGCACATAAGTGGAAGGGTGGACGATTCTTACAATTGGCAACAAAGACAAGGAGGTAGGCTAGAGGCCTTAGATGATTGACATAATGTAGTGGAGGCAAGGGAGAGGTTGAGAGAGGAGGCCGAGAGGGCTCAACAAGAAGAGTGGAGGAGGTTGGTAGCACGGCAAGAGGAAGACCGCCTTTG
>JAIUZE010023218.1:0-21430 GCA_022085475.1 Heliosperma pusillum
CCATGCTTCGATCCATAAGGATTATCTTAGCGGTTGCCGCATTTCATAATTATGAGATTTGGCAAATGGATGTCAAAACCGCCTTCTTGAATGTGATTCTAGAAGAGGAAGTGTGCATGACACAACCTGAAAGTTTTGTGGATCCATCAAACCCTAAGAAGGTATGCAAACTTAAGAGATCCATCTATGGTCTTAAACAAGCATCCAGGAGTTGGAATCATCGTTTCGATCATGTAATTAAACAAAATGGTTTCACTCGAAGTGTCGAGGAACCATGTTTATACATGAAGTTTAGTGGGAGTAAAGTAACTTTTATAGTCTTGTATGTAGATGACATACTACTCATTGGGAATGATATTCCTATACTCACTTCTGTAAAGGAGTGGCTAGGGATACATTTCCAAATGAAAGACTTAGAAGAGGCCCAGCGCATCTTAGGTATCCGGATCCATAGGGATAGATCTAAAAGGATACTAGCATTAAGTCGAGAAACTTATATTGATAAGATTCTTGATCGGTTCAACATGAAAGACTCTAAGAGAGGCTTTCTTCCTATGGGAAGTGGGATCACTTTGAGCAAATCAGAGTGCCCTAGGAAACCCGAGGAGATTGAACGCATGAAATTGATCCCTTACGCATCTGCTGTTGGATCAATCATGTATGCTATGATGTGCACTCGTCCCGATGTTGCATATGCTTTGAGCATGACAAGTCGTTACCAAGCAAATTCAGGTGAGAGTCACTGGATAGCCGTAAAGAACATCCTTAAGTACTTGAGAAGGACCAAGGATTCGTTCTTAGTGTTTGGAGGCGAGAATGAGTTACGTGTAAAGGTTACACAGATGCCATTTCTCAACAGATAGATGACATAAAAATCCCAATCCGGCTACGTTTATAATGATGAACTGGAGGAGCTGTTTTGCGGAAGAGGTTCAAAAGCAAAGCGTTACACGGATTCTACAACAAAGCAAGTACCTTGCTGGCGCTGAAGCTGCAAAGGAAGCTGTGTGATGTCGGTAATTTTTGGAAGGACTAACAGTAGTCCCTACTGCCAAAGATCCTATCACTATTTATTGTGATAACAGTGGGGCTATTTTTCAAGCAAAAGAGCCCAAGTCTAGTAACAAGTCTAGACATGTACTTAGGAAATATCATGTAATTAGAGATTACGTGGACATAAAGGAAATTGACATTTGTAAGGTTGGGACATATGACAACATTGCTGATCCTTTAACCAAGCCTTTATCAAAGGCTAAGCATGATGGTCATGTCTCACAATGGGATTGAGCCGTGTCCTTAGAATTCCTTTAGAATTAAAGGGTATTAATATGTAATAATTGAATGTTGTATTAATTATTTCATATATGATAATTGCATTCATTTTTCGAGTTTTATTATAAACTCTTTTATTTAGTTTGACTAAATTTAATACTTTGTTTATCCGAATAGATTGTAAGACAATGTTGGACCCTATTCAAGTGAATAGGACGAACTTAGTATTTTGTCCCTAGTCACTCAATGAGGTGACGTCTCGAAATGACTAGATTGTAATTCGATCGATGGTTGGTTCAGCACCATGGGGTCATGGAGATGACTGGTCGTTTACATAGACAGACTGTATGACACTCTGTCGGACAGTGACATGGTAGAGACCCTTAAATCAATTATTTGATGCCTGGTCGTGGCAGGGTCTTCTATCTTATTCCTATAAGTCGATTCTTTTGACTGGCGACCGTCTATCTGAGTCGGTGCAGTTTCCGATTGGTTTTGGTTGATGTTCTAGGTTGTGCCGTAAAAGGAGGCCGATGGACATCTTCTGGATCATGGTGATCTGCATCATACAGAGTAGATGAATCAACAGGAATTGTCCACCCACGTTGGGTAAAAACATCTTTAGGCCACTCGAGGAGAAGTTACTGTAAATGCGTGGCCACACTCGGAAAGAGATCTATGGTAGATTTTCCGGTCAGACAGTTACTCTCCCTATCGAGAAAACCACTCTAGATATAATCAATCGTAAGTGCGACCTGAAAGACACCTTGCGTTGAGACACCTTGTCTTTAAATAGGACAATTGTTGTTCAATTTATCACTAGTTCATTCTTGCTTATTTTCATTCATCTCTCAAAAACTCTCCTTCTCACTAAAACTCTCATAATACTAATATTTACCAACTATTACTAGTGTAGTAATATATTCTAATATTATTAGAATAATATCTATCTTATTATCTAGTTAATAATAAGGGTAGATTATTTGGTATCATCTTGGTGCAACTTGAAGGAGGTCTTCTAGTTTGGAGATTATTCTTGTTCATCCATATTAATAGCTCAAGAACAACAAGAAGGAGTTCTTGTTGTGCCCTTTTAATTTCCATATCAATGTGAGGAAATTTCTTCTTTTATATAAATGTCTTTATATTTGCATGCATGTTACATAGATCATTAAATACTAAATTAACAAGTAATTTAGTAACTAATTAGAGGAGTCTAATTAAGGTCTATGGACTTTCAAGAGTGAAGCGATATTATGATAGAGATGTGAAAGGCACGGTTGAAATACTCTTTCTTGGGGATCCTCTTCCCGAGGAAGAGTCTTGTTTATAAACTCTTGCTCTTGGATAGGTTTAGTGGAGTTCCTCAATAACCATGAATTTTTGTATATATTTCTAACTCATTTACTAATGCTTAGTATATATTAGTTTTCATGGAAATTGGTTGAATTGACGATAATGAGGTTGAGTTTTTGCCAACTGAATCATTAATTAAATCAATTTCCCATCGTTATTTAATTTCTTAAATTTTGGTGCAATTTTTGTCAATGAGAGCGTGAGGGAGGGATTTAATGTGGTGTGTGATTGTTTTGTAAGATGAAATGAAGAAGATATGGAGGAACGATAATGAAGAAGCGAGAAATCGAACAAGAGTGAAGAATTTTGGTTCAAAGGCTCGAAAATAGCCGAGTCACGGTCGTGAAATGAGCTTCACGCCCGTGACAAGTGAATCAATGGAAGTGAAATCACGAGAAAAGCACTTCACGACCGTGAAAGACATCTCACGGTCGTGAAACCTGTTTCATGGTCGTGAAAGTCATTTCACGATCGTGAAGTATTGTTGAAACCTTAACCTTGCTCTGCCAGATATTTCACGGTCGTGAAGTAAGTTTCACGGTCTTGAAACTCAAGTCACGCCCGCGACTTTCATTTCACGGTCGTGAAACGCTGAAAACCGTGATCTCTATTCTTTCTTTTCTTCCTTCTTATTCTTTCCCTTCATCTTCTTCCTTCACCACATAAACACAATCCCAAAACCCTTTATCTCACTAAAAAACACAAATCTCCCTCAAAACTTCATCAAATCCCCTCTAATCTTCCCAAATTGCTACAAAAACTCTTCTTCTTCAATTACAAACACAAAAGGAGCCATTCTTCCACCTTATAAACACCAAAAAACTCAAAAAAATCAATTTTCAAACCTAGGGTTTCAAAAATCCGAATGTGGGGATCCTTTTTTTTGGGTTAGTTTTCAAGCTTTCTACTTCAATAGAAAGTAGTTTTGGGGTTAATTGAAGGTTTTGCAAGTGTTTGTAATCGTCTTTAAGGAATTTCTTTTAGCAATTTTTCTTTTTGGAAAAGCGTGTGTTTAGAACAACAATGGTGGGACAAAGGAAAGGCAAAGCAACGGCATCACGAACTCAAAAGAGGAGGAGGGGAAGCGGTTCCAACAACCCAAACCCGGATGAAGACTTGGAGATAGAGCAACTTCCGAATTTTCCGGAAGTCGTCTTCGAGACGGACGCTTATCGGCAAGCCTTTGAAGGGATACAAGGGTTGGAAATGGAATCAACCATCTTTCTATGCCACGACGTCATACGTGGTTTAGGCTTAACAGAACAAATGCGGACTTTTTTCGAAGCTACGGGTATGTCTACTTTATTTTCTATGCATGAGCTCTTTTACCGGAGTCTCTGACAACACCAAAATGTGTTGTGTCTAGTTGTATTTATTAGGTTCGTTTATTATACTTTTTACGGGTCGTTAGCATCGTTTTATGCTAACCTTAGTGCTTGTAATTATGTTGTTATTTAGTATTTTTAGTCAACTTTTAGAGTCAAACCCGGAAGTCAACAAAAGTCAAAGTCAAACCCGAGACCCGAGACCCAAACCCGACAATTGGAGTGGGCTACAAGCAAATCATCAATGCAAGAAGAGCAAGTCCAAAGGGTCAATGGAAGTCAAGGCGGGACTAAAGTCCAAACGGTCAACGAAAGTCAAGGCGCTCAACCAAGGGAAAAACTGGCAGCATGAAGCGCTGCCAGCGTCCTACGACGCTGCCAGCGTCCTGGTCTCAGACATGCGTTCCTTCATTCTCCGTCTTGTCATTTTGAGGCCCATTTCTCAAGGCCCTAGGTTTCCGGAGCCAAGGGTATAAAAGAGCCAAATTGTAGAGAGAGAAGCACACAACATTGAATACAACATTTCACAACACAACACATTAGAATTCTCTCCAGTTTTGTTCTTCATTTTGGTTTTGTAATTTGGTTGAAATTCATAATGGGTTGTAATATTTGGATTATGGGTAGCTAATTTTCCATTGCTTAGTGTAATTGGAACAAGTTCTCTCCTTTTACTCTTCTTCTCTATTTAATTCCATTTTCTCATGTTTAAATTCCATTGTTGAATGAACTGTTGTTGAGACTAACCATCTTAGCAAGTGTTTGTTTAATTATTGCTTTGTCTAGATAGATTTGGTTAATTTGTCTTGATATTGTTGAAGCAACCTTGAAAGATTGTAACTTTTGTTTAAAGTTGGAATCTTTTGAGTGGAATTTGGTTTATTGTGTAATTAGAACATGGTTTAGTGTTTTATTACATGGTTCTAGCTTGTTTCTTTGGTTTTGTTCATAAAGCTTGCATCTTGATTTGGGCTCATGTTTTAATGGGTGTAAATTTAGTTGTAAAGGGTCATCCTTGGTTGGTTTAATCCATGTTGGCTAATTTCTTAGAAACTTGTATTAGATAATTAAAGAAGAGAGGAAAGGAAGAGTCTTTACTTTGTTAATTGTTGGGAACTTGGGAAAATTATACTAAGTTGTTTCTCCATATTTGAATATTTGAATCTTTAGTTTTTGTTGGTAATTTTAGACTTGCTAATCAATTCTCATGTCAAACTTTCTCCCTATATGTTATCCTACATGTTTTGTCATTGTGAATATCATAGTTTGTAATTAATTTAAGCTTTTGTCTTAATTAGTGTCTTAATTTGTGATTAGAGTAATTAGTTTGTTAATTGGTTTTTTGCAAGAGTCTAGATTAGATTAATTTAGTTAATACCGCCTTCTCTTGGGTTCGACCCTATTCTTACCATTTACTACCTTTGTTTAAGATAGTTTGTGTTTGTTTAGGAGTTATAAATTGTTATTTGATCGTAGCTAATTAGCGGAATTAACGACACCGTTAAATAGCCCGTCAGTCTCACGCTTGAATTTTTGAGTAGTTTAAATACTTGTTTGAATGCTGATAAAGTAACTTGTTATACTTTTCGTCTTGCCAACACCACACATGTCATTCCCATGGATGACTTTGCTGCTATTTTGGGGTTAGAAATCCCTTCTAGAAGGGATTCCGAGGAGCCAAAGGGATTTAATTTGGGACCACTTTGGGAGGCCTTGACCGGGAGGGTTTTGACCGATTTCCGGCGGAATTCGGCCCTCTTAATTCACCACCATGTGCCCCATTTTTGGCACAGGTTAGTGTCAGGCACCTTCCTCTGTCGCCAAGAGCCGAACAACCTGACCCAGCTTGACCTCACCCTCTTAGAATCGCACATGAATGTGCAAGGGTCGAGGGTAAACTTCACCTTTCCCCTAATGCATGAAATTTTTAGGAGGTGGAGAAAGTTGGGAAAGACCACCGTGGCTCGTAAACAGACGGTGGTCATAGGGGGTTTGGTAACTTTTTTGGCTAAGCACTTTGACCCCGACTTCAATAGTGATGGGGCGTATGAGGCCTTACCTGGGGGGACACTTCTAGATGAGACTACCCTAATCCACTCTAATTGGATTAGGATTGACCGGGCTAAGGGATATCTTTAGGTAATCAAGGATGCCACCCCGTTTTACCTTCCTTGTCATAGACTCCCGACTTTCGCACCTAGGGGCGACAACGTAGATAGGCGACCTAGCTACCTGCTACCGGTGACGATGGCAGGTGGTAGAGCCTCTTCTAGTGGCACTAGGGAGGAGGAAGAGTCTCCCCAGCAACCTCGACCCCAACCCAGACCTACACCGAGTCAAAGTGCACCTCATGTAACCTTACCTGTTCCTCCTTTTCCTTTACCACATCTGCAAGCACCGTATCCCCCACCCAGCTTTGTGAATATTCCCCCCTACCGCTTTGAGTACCAGGGGTATGTTCACCCCGACCCTACCATTTTCCCCCAAAGTGACTACCTCTCCGGTCTTATGCAAAACATACATTTGAACATGCATGAAGACCGGGTGAACAACTATTATGCCACCTACCCCAACTATTACTTGCTGGCTAACTAAGGGTACATTGACCCGAATGGTTTTTTGCCAAGCTGGGCACAACGTGATTTGTTGTTCCCCAACCGTGGAAACCAGGGAGGGGTAGACGACATAGAGACCGGGGGAGACCGCGGGGATCGGGAAGAGGGTGGTGGTGGTGAGGATGAGAATGAGGATGAGATGGAGACCTTTTGAGGAGGATTTGCGTTTGGTTTGATAATAGGAAGAGTTGGAGTGGTGTCTAGGTGGCTTGGTTAGCATCTACCCCCTCCCCTCTAGTGCGTGTTTTCTTCTCTTCTCTCTTTGATTGGCTTGAATTGCACCTTTAACTTGTAAATTGTTTTTTGTTGTGTTGGTTGGCCTCGGTAACATTCGAGGCGGGTGTCCATCTCATCGGACACCAATCTTTTGCTCCTTCATGGAAAATCCAAATTGACAAACTACTTTCATTGCATTTAGATACTTCTCATGCATCACGTAGTTGCACTTTTAGGTGCCATTTTTAGACTTTCCCGTGGTAGGTACCCCCATGAGGGGCATTGCATTTATGCATATTACCGCCGTGACGAGACTCCGATTAGGCACACCTTGTTTTTCTTTTTATCTAGACTTTCTTGTGGGAGGTACCCCCATGAGGGGCATTGCATTTATGCACATTACCACCGCAATGAGACTTTAGATTAGCATATAGTTTAGCTTGCATTCACTTTGATCATGCACTTTGTATTATATCACTTTGCATTTAGTTTTAGGAATATTGATTAGTTTATGCATTGCATATAGAATTAGTTCATTTGCATAACTAACCCTCTTGTATATATTGTTTATATTGTGAATACTTCTCAAAAAAAAAAAAAAAAACCAAAAACAAGTTTATATTTTTCAAAATATTTAAAAAAATACACAAAAACATGTCTTTCTTTACTTTCAATAATCTCATTTCATACATTGAGGACAATGTATGTTCCTATGTGGGGGATGGGGAATTATTTTGATAATTTGAAAAAAATCCCAAAAACATGTTTTATTTTGCATTTAAAATCATTCAAAAATCCAAAAAAAATTGAAAAAAGTTTGAAAAATCCTAAAAATTAGCTTATTTATATCTTACTTTGTATATATTTGCATTTCTTTTTCTTCTAACCTCCATACATAGGTCCGCTACACATCGCTTAAGAGACTTATAGAAGGGATTAAGAAGACCGCCATGGTATGATCGTTCTTATTCCATCCCTCCCCTTCTTTCTTTCTTTACTTCTTATCACATGAGGAGTTTGGAGGAATTGTTGATGATTGCGATGTGGATTTTGATGAATTGGCGGTTGTGTGACTTATGTGCTGTTAGCGGGTTTCATTAGATTAATTGTCACGTAGTTCACTAGAGTATTTGCATTACGTTGTATATACATTGCTTAATTCTAGATCATGGCATATAGTTGCATTTAGGAGAACTTTTAAAAATGCCTAATTTGGAAAATGAACAAGCTTGGATAGGCCCTTGTAGAAACTTTTTTGCTTAGCACTTTACCTATTAAAATAGGTTTTGAAACACCTTTTAATGTGTATTTTTAGTATAATTTTCGCACCGTTTCCTAGAGCCTAGTCAAGGGCTTGCATTTACCATCTTGACCACCCCCATGGCGTGATAATTCCTTGGTGAACGCTTTCCTAGGTGACTCTCAAGGACGTGTAATTGTCTAATCATCACATTTCACTACACTTGACAAAAAGGAAATTTTTCCATCACAAGTCCGAAAATTGAGTTCAAACACAATTGAAAAGAAAAGCTTGAAATTTTGCATATCTTTGCCTTAGTCCTAGCTTAGGGAATATATATGGAGACTTCTAGGCACTTCTAGAGTACCCTCACTACATATGGGGTCGCTCTCGATGTCGCTACGACGAGGATTTTCCTATCGTTGGTCTCCGCCGCACACCTTTCACTAGGCTACCTTGCTCTCAAAAGGCACCCAAATCAAGCAAAAATCAAAAAGAAAAAGAAAAAGAAATCAAATAAGAACTCAAACATCTCGTTTCCTTACCTTTTTGATGATTACTCATACGTTACATGGCTAAGAGGGGACGACCCTTCCTTTCACTTAGGTGAGAGGCGGAATTACGATCCTACAGTGTCTTCTAACACCATGGGGCCCTCACTTTCCATCCCGCCTTATCACCCTTAACAAAGCTTTCTAGTGAACGTGAACGAATATACTAATTTTACACAATAAAGAGGTGGTTCATTTCTATCTTTCTAGGCCTAGTTCTTTGTAAAACTAGTAAGTACATAGAAATTTGCATGCTTGAAATTTTTCCATTTTAGATGAATCCCGGCACATGGATGAGGCATGTTGCCACTTGCTTTTGTAGATGCATTCTCATATGTTTTGTGTGCTTTATTGCCTAGAATGCATCGGAGTTTTGGCAAGACTCCACTTGCCTTGGAATAAGGTATCCTACCTCATGGGTACCTTGTTGCGAGTTGAAGGGATGGAGCAAGGCCCGTTAATTGCCTTGTATCGGTTACGTTTAGCGTAGTTAAATAAGGGTCTTGACTATTGTTCATCCTTACTTGGGACGAGTAAGGGTTTGGTTTAGGCAGATTTGATATAGTGTCATTTCACCCTACTTTTTCACCCCTTTTTGTCTCGTTTTGCTTTCCTTTAACGCTCCCTAAGAGCGTTTCTACGTGTTTTACCTTCTTTTAGCATATTTCTCGCTTTTATCGTGTTTTTGTAGGTAAACCATCATTTGAGGCGATTTATACCTAGTTTTGATCGACAAAGAAGAAGGTGAATCGCTTGGAGGACCCACGACATACCTTGGGGGGGCCATACTCGATGCGCCAAAGCCCTCCCGAGTCAAGGCAAGCAAAACCGGGAATGAAGCAACAAAGTCAAGCAAAGGAAGAAGGGAAAGAGCATTTCACGGGCGTGAAAGGTATCTCACAGTCGTGAGATGCCTTTCCAAGAAGATGGATTTTCGAGCATTTCAGCTCACGGCCGTGAAACTCATTTCACGGTCGTGAAAGTGCAGTCACGGTCGTGAAACTCATTTCACGGTCGTGACTTGTTCGTGAAAGAAGACCCTGCCCTGCCACTTATCTCACGACCCTGACTTGCAGTTTCACGGTCGTGAGACTGCTTTCACGACCGTGAAACCCCTTTCACGGTCGTGACTTTGCCAGTCCATGAAGTCTTTCGAAGCCCATCTTTCCTACATTTTGTAAACCTATAAATAGATCCTCTTGTGTAATTAGAGGGCACGAAACCCTAGATCTAAAACTCTCATAGAATTAGTATTTAATCTTCTATTAATCTTCTATTAATCTTCTATAATTAAGCTAATTAGTTGGTTAATTAGTAATTGCAACTTGGTTTAGCGTTGGAACTTGGTTTGTATTCAAAGATTGGTGACAAAATCTTGGTTATTATATCAAAGTTCTCATCTTTTTCCAAGTAGGTATAATTCCTTTACTTAATCTTGTCTTTAATTAATTAAGTTTTCATTTCAATTCTTGTTATCTTTTCATTGTTAATTAGAAGATGTTTATTGTTGTTGATTTCCTTTTGCAATACTTAGTTAATATTGAATTTCCTTTGAATATGAGTGAGTAGTAATCTTGCTAGGGTTATGTGGGGGATTATGGGTTCTAGTATGAGTTAATGTGTTCTTGTTGGGGTTAATAGTTGATTATTGTCTTGTCTCCATGCTATGCTTATAACATGTTTGATGAAATGCCTACTTGAGTTTGCATGATTCTCTCGTTTGTTTCGATTACCATAAGATCGAAGGTCGTGGTCTTTCGTAGAACCGCTAGTTTGGCAAGCCGTATCTAGTGACGCGATAGCTAGTTAGAGTCGGTTTGAGGAGGAATTGTAAGACCGATAGCCTCGATTCACTTTCCTAGACTAGACGACACTTCAACTATTAAACCCGGATTTTTCACCCGACTTTACTATCCATATGAACCCACTCACCCTAGTTTTCCCTCTTATTTGATAAAAATCCAATTTTTCTCGTTTTAGGCTCTATTTGTTGTTTTTATTTGCTTTTAATTGTTGCTTTTAATTTGTTGCGTTTAGTAGTTCTTAGTCCCATCACTCAATTCTTATTAGGCTAGAATAGGACACATTCAAGCTTGTAGTTGACCCCTCCATCCTTTGTGGTTCGACCCCGACTTCCTATATCGCATTAGTTGGGTTTTATAGATTATTTTTGCTTGGGCGGTGTGCGACAAAAACCGTTCATCACATATAGGAAAACCCTTTCCTATTTTATCTATATGAAACCTTTAATAACTTTAAAAAAAATATATAACAATTAGCTAACTATTTTTATGTCAACATAAGCAAAGCAAAGTTGAGCCCGGGGAAAAAATACTCACAAACGTATTTTATTTTTGTTAATAGGTAGTTTTGTTTAGGTTAACAACCGAGATTTTTTGTTATAATGTTGCTCCAACAGGCTGGCAGGTAGGGCTACTTATTTTGACGGACGAGTATGGACAAGTAAACTAGGCCACTTATAATGGAAATTAGTAATAAAGTTATGCCCGGTGGACAGTGTTTTCAAGTGTAGACCCGTTCATAACCGGCCTAAACTCGCTAATGATCACCTCTAGCAACTCTTTGGCTCTGTTTAGCAAAATTAACTGAAAAGCTAGCTGAAACCTGAAAATGTATCTGAAAATTGAAAAGCTAACTAAAATGTGAAAAGGTAGATGATAAGGTAATTGAAAATTAGAAGCTGATAAGGCAGTTGATTATGTATAAATTGTTTGAAATAAACCTGGTAGCTTATTTCTCAAATGCTACACCTACCAAGAAAATAAGGTAGCTGAAATTTTGGTCGAATAAGCTACTTTGGTCAAATAAGTAGCTTATTTGTCTTGCCAAAGAGATCCCTAGGACATAAATTTAAGACAATACTTCGATTAGCAAAAAAATACAAATTTTCATTTAAGATGACATTATCTGTCTCTTAAACGTAAAACGGGTCAAGTAATTAGAATAAAACAAAAGCAAAATACATGGACAAAAGCAATTTATTTGTCTTACAAACATATGATACTTGAATTGTCTTATGGTTAAGACAGATAGTGTCATCCTAAGGGAGACTTATAGGCAAAACAATACAAATTTTGGTAACTCTTGAGAATTTTTCCATTATACATAAGATCATAGTCTGGTGATCGGTGAATCTAATAGCTTAATACGAATATTGTCGTCTTAATGGGGACTTACATGCAAAATGATACAAATTGTGGTAATTCTTGAGAATTTTTCCGCAATACACGAGGTCATAATTGGGTGATCGAAAACGTTGTTTTATCACAACCACCGACTTGATTTGAAGATTACACTCATCTAATCGAGCATGAATCTCGATAACCTTTTGCTTAGCGGATATTCTCACATACAACTTCCTGCAAAGTTCAGACATGGTGTCTGATATAAGTTACAGGGTCGGATAGTCCTCGACGCCATAGAATGCCAGAGCTTTATCACCATCATCAGAGTTTGATCGTTGAAGATTGGCTCTTTGTGGCTTTCGGAAATACCTTCTTTGAATCACATTTGTAAGAAACACTTTTTGTAACCTTTAGATATATGTTCATTATTTGCTGCAAAAGAATAAAATGTGTCAAATAATAACAATATTACCCCGTGTCAAAAGTTTTCAATGACTCAAAAAAGAAAATGGTAACATAAATGCATTGACAACATTCTTCTTCACAATTGAAAAAGCTTAGAGAGCTTAGTGAGTCATTTTGCTATGTAATATCAAATCAAACTACATTACGTAAATTATATTTAAGAAAGTCGGCTTATTAATGAAGGTTACTCTCTCCGTTCCATTCATTTTCTTACCTTTTTTATTTTTCATGAGAAATATTTTAATTAAAGGTAAACAAAAGATTGAAACTTATAGAGCATCACATTTCTAACAATTTATTTATGTGTAGTCGTACATACAAAAAATGTTACCGACACACAAACTACTATTCAACCACCTCATAAAAATCGGCTATTCAATTACAACATCTTGAAAAGCACACTGCCATTTGAACTTTTAAATAAAACTGTCAAAAATCTGCCTCAACAACCCATATCAATCAATTGGGGAAGGCGGCAGAGAAAGAGGTGATTAAACTGTTAAAATTCTGCTGAAATAATATGCATATGGTCTTGAATAAATGACATGATCGTAGCAACGATTATAAATTCACTTTAGAAAAGTTCATATAAGTTATATCATATCATTTACATTCAGTTTAGTTCAAATTCGAGAATTTTAATTTAGAAAAATTTAAATTCGATAAGTTCAGTTCTAAAAAATTTAGAAGATTAAAGTATAATAAAGTCAATAAACATGGCCTTAACGTTTACTTCAATCGAAAAAATTGTATAAAATTATTTTTGTAAAAAGCATTTGGATATTATTTACTTAGGTAGTGTGATATGAGTCAAATTTGTAGTGAGAGAAGAAGAGAGAAGATGCGCAAGAGTTTATGGAGTCATATTTATATCATTTGATGATTTAATAATTGCTACATAAGTGTTATAAAAGAAATCAAAATGAAATAAATCAATGGTATACTTCGTATACATCAATTATAGAAACAATATTTCATAATGGAAGCAAACCTTATTCGTAGGGGCAAAAGACAATGGAGGTAGAATCATGTCGTGCAAATCTCGACTCTGATACCACATAAAGAGTATAGAAAATTTGATAATATTGATGATGATTGCGTAAATACTATAATTATTATTGATTGACAAAAGACACATTTATGGTACAAAATGTGGGTTAAGAAGAGCATGATTGCTATCGATTATCAAGTAACTCTCTTAACCAAAAGTATAGAAAATAAATATCAAAACAATAAACATCAAGTTGCAAATACAACGTACAAAAAGATAAAAATAGGAAATATAATATAAATAAAGACACAATCAATATAATAAGCATAAAAAAGTAGACATTTAAGGAAAAAAATTAGACGTGAAAACAAAGGAAAAATAATTAATGAAAATAAGAATAAAAAAGAACATAAGTAGAAAAAAAAAAGGGAACTCACCTGATAATTCCCTGGCTTGATTATTTGAATAATTGAGGGTATAAACATCCCATCCTCATCATCCTCATGATCGTCACCACTTGATATGGCAATGTAAGACATTGCCATACTTGGTACTAATCAAAGATGAGCGAGTAAAATCATAGTAGGGGTAGCCTTATTTATACGAATAGTCCAAGTTTGCTAGACTTATAGTTTCGATGTGGTATTGAAGTTAAGGTATAAATATCTTCATTCTATGCAGGATTATAGTACACGGTGTTATCTTTTGATGTTGGACCGACTCTAACAATCAAAACGAGTAATGTTTATGTGAAAGAAGCTCCATTTCTAGTTTTGATATAGATTAACGCATTATGAATGGTAGAATGATCCGTCTATATATAGCACACAAATCATATCAATGCACCATTTTTGTAGTTAACATCTACTCCGTCCTATCAAGACCAAATGTAACACTTACCTTATTTGGTCCATTCAAACCAAACTACTCATTCCTCTTTGGGTTGAAAACTTGACCAAACTTTCTTCATTTACCCATATTTGTTCACACCATATGTCATTGTGTTTGTATGACCGACCCACCCCAAGTGCAAGTGGACCTCTCTACTTGACATAAATGGGGTTGCTTTCTCAAACATACCTTTAAACAAGTGTCCCTCCTATATTATATTTGGTGTGGATGAGATGGAATATATTTCAAAGAAACAAAATGACATACAAAATTTACAAATGATAAATAGTTACCATGTATTTTCTACAGCTTTCAAATAAAAAAATATATGGATCTTTTTAATCACATAAATGATGACATTGTACCTCAATTTTATCACAATCATCTGGTTGATCATAGAAGCCCGGGTTTAAAGGTTATAATACACTATCAATAAACCATCTAGACCAAAAGTTTAAGCTAATGGCTGGAGTCCCAAAATCGGTGTGATACTCTAACATGCCCCCTCACATGAATGCCCTTTGGGTTTAAAGAGTGGATACAATTGCAGTCTTTCCCATAAATGGGTGATAATATTCCATTTTAGAATTAAGGGATAAGAGATTCATTCCCGTGATCTTTTAGTCATACTGGCTCTGATACCATATCAATAAACCATACAGACCAAAATTTTAAGTTAATAGTTGAAAACCCAATATCAGTTTTATAATTTAACATACACATTTGGGAGTCACGAGTTACAGTTTTAGAATTGCAAGAAAATAGTAAGAAAGTATCGTATAACTATCCCATGAATGTGGTGATAAGAACTTGGCTAGGTTTGACAATTCATTGCTGCTAGTTTATTTGATCAAACAGTTTTGTGAGTAAGGATTAAAAATCTTAATATGAGCTACATTTTCAGCGAATTTGCCAAACATTTTCAGTATGATCATAATTTTCAACGACTTTATATTTAGGTTAAATCTAGCTCTTCGAGTTCAGCTACCGTTTCAGATTTCAGCAAGTTTCCCAGCTAATTTTCCCAAACAATGTCTTAGTTCCAAATCTCCAAATTTAAAGCGACGTTATTGATGCGTGTATTTTATATAGACTTTTTATACCATTTATGCACGCATTTCTATGTCATTTAGGTGATATTATGTCACTATATGCCCCTATTTGGCTACTTTGTACTTTCATGACCATTTTGTAGGTACAAGCTGCGTAGTAGCGAAAACCGAGCCAAAACAGTCCACTTTGCATGCATTTAGGAGAATGGAAGGAACGGATTAGAAGCTCTTGCATGGGAAAGCGTGAAACCGCTCACAATCAAGTCGAAAGCCACGACCAACACTATATGCTAGGCCAGAGGACCTCGACCGACAATATCTTTGGTCGATCGAGGGGAGTACTGCTAGAGAAGACCTCGATCGAGTTGTCATCTTCTCGATCGAGGGGTAGCTGTTGAAGAATTGGTCGATCGCGAGGATGAAGTCCTCGATCGACTGATATTCTCGAATAAAGGCCTCGATCGAAGGTGATTTTCCCTCGATCGAGTGAAATCTGTCATGGGCCTTAAGTCCGTAGACTAATTAGGTTAGAAGTCGTGTTATGCATTATATAAGATTCTTAGTTCGTCATTAAGTGGATTATCGACTACTTAGCAGACACTTATCATTCACCATTAATTTCTGAATTTTCTTAATCTTTAAGTTTACATTCGGGTTTATTATCGACGCGGATTTTTTCTTTACGCCGGATTTGCTAAGATTGTAAACTCTTTTCTCTCCTTTATTCTTAATCTTTGTTCTAGTCTTAATTACTGTTTTACCTTTCTTAATTGCTGCGTTATTGTTCTTTATGCTTGTTAATTACGATTATATCATGTCTAATGTCATATATTCAATCGTCTTTATTGCTAGCATCATTAATAGTATGAGTAGCTAATTCCCTTATATGTTAGGATGAGGAAAACTGTAATAAAGACATGATAGGATAAAGTATATTAGTAAATCTTGAATATGAGAATCAATCTAAGCAGTATAATTGAGGTTAGTCGAATGAGTGCACGCAGAAGACTAGCTAGGTAGTTAACCCCGACCTGGATCGAGAGATTGGAAGGGAAAGGCTTGCTTAGAATTGATAGGTGACTCCTAAGAGGGCGAGAGTTAATTAGGAAAATCCGTAGGGTGGTTTGAGACCGAGAGGAGAGAACCATTGCCCTTCTCATTGATAGATTGACTGACTTAGTGGACCCGTAGATGCCGATATTGCAGTAGACCGAATCCTAGCATATTTTCCCTTTATCTGATTTATTTCGTGTTAACCTCTACCTTTATTTCTCTTCCCTTAAATCTTATTTAGTTTAGTTTAAAACCAAATCAAAACCCTCAGACTGTGACTGACAGACTTAGATTACAGTTAGTTAATTTCCTCCCTGTGGAGATCGACCCTACTTCCGCTATCTTCTTTAGTTAGTAGACTTAGGCTTTTATTTTTGGTGTATAACGACTCGCATCAAATTTTGGCGCCGTTGCCAGGGAGGCAATTTAATTTTCTGTTTATTTATTTCTGTCTCGTCTTAAGGAATTTCTAATTCCTTAAGACTGTTCTTATTTTTCTCTCTATAGTTGTGTATGCGCAGGTCCCAAAGGCTCGAGTTAGTGGAAGCTGATCCAGAGCCCGAAAGAACCTTCTTACGCAAAAAGAGAGGGTTAGATAAGACTGTTCAGGAGGAAGACTTGAGTACTTCTGACTCCGTCTTCGACAGTTTTATTTTCGAGGAAGATTCGACTGTTGAGAATTCCGTACCAGCGAAGATGCCTAACATTGCTAGTCACTCTGAGCCCACCGCTGCATGTATACCCCAGGGATTCAAACTTGCAACGGACGAAGATGGAACTTCTTTTGATCTTTGTCCGTCTTATATCAAGCTTGTTCAGCAAGACAAGTATAGGGGTGTGGCTGGGGAAGATCCGAGAAAGCATATGGAGACTTTTGCTGATTACTGCTCTTCTATTCCAGTTTCTAAAGGGGTGACACAAGACAAGATCAAGGAGGTCTTGTTCCCTTTTTCTCTTACGGACAATGCCAAAGATTGGTTGAAGAATCTGAATAGAGAAGAACTTGGCATTACTGACTGGACTACACTTGCACTGGCCTTCTACAAGAAGTATTTTCCACCACAGAGGACGAATGCTTTGAGGGGTCAGATTACAAATTTCAAGCAGACAGTTCATGATATCTCTATGAGTCCTAGGATCGATTTAAGACGCTAGTGAGGTCTGTTCCTCACCATGGGTTCGAACAGTGGTTTCTATGTAACTAGTTTTACAACGGGTTGTATGATGATCATCGAGCTATCTTAGATGCCGCATCGAACGGGAGATTCCAGAAGGAGATAGATGATGATAAGGGTTGGAAATTGATCGAGGAGATGGCAATCCACTGTGCTGAATATGGTAATCCGCGAAGTGGTACACAGACAGTAGCTAGTGTTGATTCTGACGGTCTGGATGCTAAATTTGATAAACTGAATGCCAGACTTGACAAATGGGAGAAGCAGGCTGCAGATAACCAGCAAACGGTTCATTTGCTGCAGCGAGATGAAGTGATCACTTGTGAAAGGTGTGGCGAAACTGGTCACACGGCTGTAGATTGTCTTGCAGAAAAGGAGCAAGTTTGTTCCTGTCAACAATATCGTCAAGGGGGTGGTTACTATAATCAGGAGAATATTCATCCCAACTTGAGAGGGACGAGCCAGAATGTCCTAAATCCTACTACTCCACCACAGCAGCCGACTTATCAACCGCCGCATAAGCAAGGATTCCAAAAAATCCAGTCTTCACAACAAGCTAGTTCCTCATCTGGAGGAATTTCAGAAGTTGGAGAGCTAAAGTCAATGATACAAGCTTTAGCTACCCAATTGAGCAAATTTGATCAAGCAACGAATGCTACCATTAAACTCTTGGAGTCGCAGATTGCTCAGTTGGCGGGAGCTAGATCGATTAGGAAACCTGGCCAGTTACCGTCCCAGACCGATAAGACCAAGGAGACACTGAACATGATCACTCTGCAAAGCGGTCTCTCTTATGACAGTCCTGCTGGTACCGTTGATGATATCTCTGGTGCGCATTCCAATGTTTTGAAGGCTGATGCTGATATTGTGATCGATCGAGGAGTTTATTCTGGTCGATCAAATGATTTGAAGGGAAATTCACTCGATCGAGAGGTTGTTGTTCCTCGATCGAGTGAATCAGAAAGACAGAAGCTCGATCGAGAAGGTTCAGTTGATCGATCGAGTACTTTGACTGATGATGCTGCTCGATCGAGCAGTTTGAGTTCCAAGAATGATTGATCGAGTGACATCGATACTCGATCAATGGGTCCTAATGAGCGAGAAGCTCGATCGAAGGGGTTAAGCAAGCGGATGATTAACAACGCGATTGTCAAGGATACGCAACGTGGATCACCTGACGTTCCAGTTCCGTTTCCCGGTCGGTTGAAGAAGGCTAAGGTCGAGAAGGAATTTGTTCGGTTCGCTGACATTGTACGCGATCTTAAGGTGAATGTTCCATTTGTAGACCTCTTATTAAAGGTACCCTCTTACTTGAAATTTATGCGTGAAATTCTTTTACGTAAGAGGTCAGTCGATACTGTAGAGACTGTAGCTTTGACTGAGGAATGCTCCGCGTTCCTCCAGAACAAATGCCCACCTAAACTGTCCGACCCAGATAGCTTTTCCATACCGTGTCATATAGGTACCTATCTTATAGATAATGCGTTATGTGACCTAGGAGCTAGTGTTAGCGTCTTACCTTTGTCTTTAGCCAAACGGTTAGGCTTCTCCAAGCTTCAATGTACCAACATGACGGTGCAAATGGCAGATATGACCTTGTCCCGACCTTTAGGAGTCATAGAGGATGTACCTGTGCAAATAGGGAGATTCTTTATCCCGGTCGACTTCATAGTATTGGACATACCTGAGGATTCTCACACTCCCATCATTTTGGGAAGACCGTTCTTGCATACTGCGCAAGCGGTTATTGATGTCGGGTTACAGACATTAACTTTTCAGATAGGTGGGGAGAACCTAGTTTTCACTCAGTCTCGTGCTAGTAAAGGTCACATGCTTGTTTCACCATGTCACGCGCTTCCCTTAGCTGACTTCACACCTGATTTGTTTATGCATGACAAAGCTTCGATTTCTATCGAGCCTATAGCTCCTGTTTGTGATATTCCTATTGCTACCGTAACACCTCCGCCCCAGCTTGGGAGCGAATTGGAGGAACGCGCTGTTGTGTGTTGTCTTACAGATAATAGATCGGCACCATTGGAGCTGAAGAAGGGAGAGCTATGTTCGCGTGATGGTATCAAGAAGAAGTCCAAGAAAGACAAAGGAGTTCGCACATATTCGAGTGATTCGGAAGTTGAGCTAGACTCCAATAAAAGATCGTATGTGTGGAAAAAGAAGTCGGAAATTACCGCAGCTGAGGGTAATTCCGCAAGTCAAAGGCCTGACGGTGGCCTTGTCATAAAACTATTTGATTATTAGCCGGGTTTGCAACCCCGTGCAATTTGTAAATAACAATTTATTGCGTTTTCGTTAGACAATTAGACAATTAGACTATTTACTTAGATTAGACGTTACGTTATAATCCGTAGTTTCGATAAACCATTTACTTTTCCTGTTAGACATTTTTTTGGTATTTTTTGGGTATCGTTTTTGCAGGAAAAAGAAGCGGAAATCAATTGCTAAAAGTCGAAGGCTGTGCAAATTGGAAAACCATTCGATCGCGTAAATTGTTACTCGATCGAGAGACTTGGGTATCCTTCACCATCTTCTTCTTCCTCTTCTGCTGGAGAGGAAGAGGACGAGACGCCGACACAGAGGGCCACGAGAGAGCGCGCAGAGTTGGCAGCTAGGAGGCTAGCTCAGGAGGAGGAGAGGGACCCGACGTATAAGGTGGAGACGGAGGAGACCGCTGGGAGGAGGTGATGTTAGCTCCCCAGTTTGATGCTGGTTTGGGGAAGCTGTTGTTTTGTGAGTTTTTCTGTTTATTTTTTTCCATTCTTTGTATATATTTCATCCCTTAGGAACATGAATTAGGTTGTGTTTCCCTTTCCCTTATATGCTGTTGTGTTGTAGCCAATGAGGACATTGTCTGTTTTGGTTTGGGGAGGTGTTTTGCATCCTTTTGCGTCTGCATTTGCATTTGTATTGCATTCACGTTTACAATTCATGTTAATTAGAAAAAATTTGAAAAAATCAAAAATATCACGTTTATTTTTGCATATAGTCGAGTCGGATTGGAGTCTTGTTTGTGATGAAATTGCACTACAAGTCTATTTTATGCTATTCCTTGCACCATTCTTGACATACTTAGTAAAATCGAAGTAGTGAACCATTGAATTTTGTCTTGGAATTTAAATTTGACTATTAGACTTTACTCAACATTTTGGCAAACTACTTATATATTCTGAGTTTTAGAGCCTATAACTGGTGACATTTATGACCAGTTCATCTTGGAATGAGAGTAGTTACTCCCCACATCTCGTGTCATTTGCTTGTATATGAACTTTGATTTCTTATTGCCTGCACGCATTGGGTTTGTGGTCGGTATTACGTGTTTTGAGAATATTTGCATCTCCCTTTTCCTCATTTTACCCCATTAACTCCACATAAAGCCATATCTGCCAGTTGCCCTTAACTACATTCTAAACTGAGCCTACCTTTGCCGAGCTAGTTTAGTAGTCGAGGTATATTTTACTGTTGTGTCAGTTTTTGACTCGTTTTCATTGATTGGAGTGGGTATTTGTGAGAAAAAGAGGAGAAGTGATGAATAGTACCTCGATCGAGCAACTTTTAGCTCGATCAAGCAGATGTTGCTGTATGTTACCTCGATCGAGTGACTTATTTCACTCGATCGAGGGGTTTTTCCCTCGATCAGCCAAGAAAGAAAAAAAAAAGAAAGAAAATGAAAAATGAAAAAAATATAATGAGAAAAAATAATTGGCTGAAGTTTTTGTTATTTACACCTCCTATGCTTATTATTATTTGTCGAGGTGTTTTATGGGATTTTTGTTGTATATGCCCAGATATGTTAAGGCATCGAGCTTAGTTTTTGATAGTTGGAAGAATGGAACGAGTTCTATTACGGTCTTGTTAGGAACTAGCTTGGCTATTTACCCTCACATTTCCATTAATTGTTTTGCCCCTTCTTACCAATTAGCCTCACATATCCATATTTTGCAAATGTTCGGCACGTGATTGTCCTTGAACGGTGGTTATGCGTGTGTACGGTGCTTGAATCATCTTTCATATTAGTTAGCAATGCATGTTGTGTCGGTCGTAGTCTAGGTGAGTGACTATATTTTCTT